>JAIKVE010001571.1:0-11165 GCA_024679115.1 Phytophthora pistaciae
GAAACAACGAGCAACACGGAGTGTTGACTTCGTATGGCCCTAGCGAGCCTCTTCCAGACAACAGAAATTTAAATCGACCAATTGTAGGCCAACTGGAGTCCATATAGCTTAAATCTGGCACAGTGCCGGAATAAAGATTTCGAAGGTGCCGGATTAAAGCTAATATGACACACCACGGCACATGCCAGTATTAAGGTGGTCTGGTTTAAGGCCAAGGCGGACGCGGAGGGGGTGACGAACATGGAGGTTGACATCCTGAAGAACATGGTGCACGACCCGGTGATGCTCCCAGCGGCGGTGAGCCCTGCTGCGGAGAAGGGCATCCGCCCACGCCTGTGCGTTCGCCGCGAAGCACTTGGCGCCGGTGCTGCGTGCAGAGGTAGAGGCTGTATGAATACAGGACGAGGGGTGTCGGATACTCGTGCCAAAGAGTGTTGGTCTTTGAGTTGAAGTGGTGACCGTTACATCAATCAACGTAGCAGCTGTAGGTCACGCGCTGCAGCTTGTTGGTTCATAAGATTTCTTCGCAGGGCCGCCCCCTGCATGCTGGCAGCATAACGCCAATTGCACCAGTCAGACTCGACGCCGCTGGGTCCACAGGTGCTACGCTGGTCAGGAACAGGAACTGTGTGCAGTCAGCTTTCTTCCGTGTCGTCCCGACGCGAACGCGATTGCTGAGCCTGCCTGTCCTACCGCTCATCGCAGACCGTTTCGCCGAAGCCTTCCTCGCTTGTGCTTCCGCTGATGGCAGCATTGTTCCGACATGGGGCAGCCCGAAGCACTGCGAATTGCAGTGGCGCAAGAAGCCGCAAAGCTCGCTGCTCAACCGCAGCCATGCGCGCCGGCGAGAGCGCGGCCAGCGAGGCAACGAATGGGTTGCACCGAGCCCGTTGATTTGCATGGGTCGGCGAGCCGGTCGCCGATCGATGTACGGACGATCGATAGCCCCATGCATGAAGCTGTGCAGAGCTGTCGGCGTTGGCGAGGAAGCAAGGAGTCTTCCTCCGCGCTTTATTGCCTGTGCGTACAGTATGCGTTGCTGGGCCAGCCGGGCATGCGGTGGAACAACTGCAGCAGGGGCCCCCATCACATCAGCTGCAGGTTGCCAGCGGCTCGACCGGACGTTGCCGCCAAGGCAACTTGCCCCCCTCTGATCGCGCGCCGTCAAGAGACAGGCATCTCGTCCTAAGTGCGATGTCGCCAGTCAAAAATGCCGAGCCATTTCCTCTACACAACTCAAATCGCTGATAACAGGCGAGACCAGCCCGACCGACTCGATGAGCGCGTACTTGCACGGGTACGACGCGCTGCAGGGCGGCTACTACCCGCGCCAGCACTACCGCCAGCCGGTGTCTGCCGGCCCGCTGGCCTCCTACGACATGGACGATGACGACGACTTCTCCTCGGACTTTGACGTCGTGGAGCGCGACATCGACGCCGAGATCGAAGCTCGCCTGCAGCGCTCGAAGCCTCCCGCGCGCGCGTCTCCGCCGCCACCGGCACCGCGCACAGTGTCGCAGCAGATGCTGCAGTCGCTGCAACAGCACCGCAAGCAGACACGACCTGCCGCGACGCCACCGCGGACCAGAAGAACCATGCGAGCTGTAGCACGCGACTCCATGCACTCCACGTACGACGTGCGCTCGGTGGTGCACGACGACGCGTCGGTGGCCAGCACCGAGAGGCTGACGGACGTGTTCGACACGCCTCTGTCGTCTCGGTCTGGGTTGTCCTGCACGGACAGACTGGAGGCTCGCATCTCCAAGAGCTTCCTGGCGAGACGAGACATCGGCCCAGGACTTGCAGCAGTCGAGGAAGGACAGGATGCGTCCCTCATGTACTCGGGTAGAAGGACGTACCCGGCGGAGTCAGTGAGGAAGAATGGGCACTCGAGACTATCGGACAGCCCGATGAACAATGCTGCGACCCCGCAGGAGACCAAGATGATGGAGATCCTGGAGAAGGAGCGAGCCACTAGGGTCTTCAGACCGCAGATGTCGTCCCCTGAGGTATCATCTCAGAGGAAGAAGGACAACGGCGTGAGGTTCCACTTCAAGCGAGGATCTTCTGTGGATAACGACGCGCTGAATGGACGCATGGGGAGGTTGGCATTGACGGATGGAAGGGCCGGCAACGGCGTTGCGGACGGCGCGTTGGTGAGGGCGCAGCCGGCCAAGCGTGTGACGGACCCGGAGTATACGACGCTGGCCTCGCAACTGGCGGAGATTGAATCGTTCGTGGAGGGGATTGAGAGCTTCATGAAGAAGCCAACGTTCTCGACCTTGGCTGCACGTGTTTTGAAGGAGCTGGAGCTGCTGACCAAGACGACGCAACAGATCCGTACGAACGGAACAACGTTGATTCTGGCTAACGTGGGGAAGCAGCAGAACACGGATTTTGCTCAGGCTCTACGACGTCTGGTGGCGAGGGCAGCTGCTGTGCAGAAACGCATTGGCGGTTTGATACATGCGGTCAAGAAGTTCACGGTTTGAGCCTGCTACTCTCCCTATCTATTAGAGGCTCGTGTCGAGCCCATCAAGATCGCGGCCGTTCAGGTCGGAACAGGTGACTCCTCTCCTATTTAGTTTGCTCTTAATTGCGATCAAGTTGATGAAAACGGCGGCAACGAAAGCTGCGATCGAAGCAGCTGCACCGCCGTCGGTCAGACGCTATTGGCGTGTGCTGGTAGTGTCGTTCGTGTGGCATGTTAATGGTGTCTCGCAGTAACAAGTTTTTATTCACTGACGTGGTCATTGTGCTGGAGTAGCAGTTCACTGGTGAATGGTGGATTGCATACTCTGATCTTCTTGGGGGCAGTGCGAGTCCGGATGATTTTCAGACTGTGCGCTGGAGCACCCACTATTCAGCCACAATTGAGTGCTTGCCAATACACTGCTTTCGAGAAGAAAAAAAAACTCGGCTTACCTCGTTGCGCTTCTGCCTCTTTCTCGCGCTTGTAAATCCTAGCCAGCTCTTCCTCCTTACGTCTACGATGGTTTTCGAGCTCGAGAATCTACATGTACAAGCACCCGGAGTGAGCAAAGGTGCTAGGTTGAGTGAAACTGGCATGAGTACCTCCTCAGTGAGCCGCCTCCTCTCGGTGGCTTCTGCGATCAACTGGTCTGGATGGCGGAGTCTAATTGACAGTACAACTACAAGTCAATACTATGGTTGGGCATGCAGGTCAGCACGTCAACCTTACTGATATTTCTGAGCAACGCGAGGAGCAGACCGCATCCGTTGAGCTCGAGCCATTCTCTATACGCTCCAACAAATACAAGCGGTGAACCACTCAGTGAGGCAATTGTGATCTCCTTGGTCATTTTCGACACTCCTGTGATACCTGGGGTGGGGCTTTCAACGGCGCCAACACGATTGAAGCTCCACTGGCTTCTGTGTCACTTTCAAAACCAACAGTATCCGCGCTTTTTCGCCTTGACTGACGCCTATCATCGGATGGAGACAACGCAGAAATGCCCCCATCGGTCGGAGGCGAAGTAGAATCGGTGAACAAGTCTCCGTAGTCAGCTAGTTCCAAACTCAGGTTTGTCAGAGTGTCGAGGCTACTTCTGCTGTCGGAAGGAGGGCACTCTACAGCCTCCAACAATATCGCATCTGAGTCGAACGGCACGTTTCGCTGAACCGGGGCAGGAAGTACAATCTTAGCGGGGGCCTTCTTAACGCGGCTACGGCTGATCTCGACCTCTGCATCTAACAGCTCGAATAGTGGCTTCGCCCTCTGGATTGCGCTGTCGGGTGAACTCAATGGCTTCGTCATTCGAGTCGTTCTCGGCAATGATAGCTAACTTGCCATCTCGAATGAATTGAAAATAGATTGCACGTGGCACATCGACTAACTAAAAGCGTTCCTGCTGCGTTGGAGATACTTTATCCGCCCGTGACACAAATCCACCTCACATTCGGAAAGTAGGTCTATCAATGGGAAGTTCGTGAGTTCATGATGTCCACAGGAGCTCCCGCGCGTGCACTTTACCGTTTCGAAAGGAAGCCAATACGCTGAGAAGATTGCAGCGGCGTTTTCGGTCGCACGATCCGGGTTCTTTGGCCTCCCAGTGGCTGAATCGGGCGAGACGATCCTCCTACACCCGCAAAAAAAACGTTAGAACTTGATACCCAATTTGTTCAAGATTATGAACGTGCTACGCACCGATCTGAGGTCTCGAAAACCGGTCGAACATGCCGACGTTTGGTCTTTGAATTGCTCGAGGGGTCTCTGGTCTTCCCATGTTTCCCATTGGGTTGCGCATTGACGAACTCGATCCATCAACTGCATAGGGCCTTGCGATAGGACGCATCGAAGGACGGCTAAATTGGCTGGCTTGCGTTACGAGATTACCGCCATCTTGCTGGGGATGCCCCATCGTTGAGCGCGTTGGTGACGGAAATTGTCGAGCACTAGGCTGCGCTTTAAGGGTCTTGCACTGTAGAGTCTTACGTTAGCTTCATAAACACCATTAGATGACACAGCATCCGTAAGTACTCACCATTTTTTCCCAGTTGCGGCATTTTCGCGATTTCTCCTTGTACGCCTGGGAACAAATAAGGTTATAAAAAACGCAAGAATGAAACGAGAGTGCCAAAACTTACCTCACGAAGCTCATCATTTGAAGTGGTTAGCGCCTGCATCTTCGACTTCGTTTCGCGTAGCTCCGCCTCAAGCTGGTCCGTGTAATTTTTGAGCTGAATATACTTCTCTCCATGTTGAATCTGAAAAGTCTTCTGCTCCTCCGCTGTAAAAGAAATTTATGAGCGATTGTTATCCATGACGAGCTAAACGTAGTTTATCATACCTTGTTGGCGTCTGATTTCCTCCTGCGAGACGATTTCAGGTAATACAGCAAGTAACCTCTTTAAATTTGCTCCGATCCAGCCACCGAAAACCAAAATGACACTTACTTGTCTGCGAACAGTTCATCGATGTGAACGTAAATCTACCCCCGTTATGACGAACCAAACCCATTTCACGTACCTGTAGGAATCTTGGGCTAACTGAAACTGCAGACGAAGATTGTTAGCAGCTCGCAACGAAGCTCTAGCATTGAGCTGAGCTACATACCAAGATAAAATCTAGTTCATTATAGCGTTAGTGAATATATCGATGATGTAACAAGAGCACGTTAACAGAAATACCTAGAGCCTGCTGAAAGTGCTCTAGTCAAATAACACGTCAAAAGTAAGTCATAAACTAAAAAAAAATCTAGGAGCAGCAAAACTTTACCAAAACATGACGATGGGTCTGCCATCATCTCTTCCCATATGGCCTACTCGGCGCACAACAAGGTCAGCACTCTGAAGATACTTTGTGAGCTTCTTAATCCTGTACCTCAGTCCTCTGATCGTCAACGTTTTGCTTGTTAGTACTGGTGGTGCCTGTGTTAAATTCACCATTTACAAACCTTGGGATCCGCTACACCGTGAATTGTCCTGAATCTCCAACAAAAAAGTGAGGAAAGCACACCCAACAACCATTCTCTTATCATTCTTACGTCTCGGAGATCCCTCCACCCCTACAAAAAAAAAAAAAAACACACACACACACACACGCCAAAAGAGCGGTACGTAAGTATGGATGACCGAGCACCACGTAGCCCACAAAATGCTTACCCTTGGCTCAGATCTGCAGGAACGTGACATTAGCAGCGTAATACTCGGTTAGTTCATTACACGCTAGAAGCTCAGACTAGCTGTGTCACTTACCGGCACTGCAAGCGGGGCACTGCAGTCTTCCTTGTCCGAAGTGCTTGTACGCGCATTTCTCCTGCCTCCGATAGCATGAATAAGTTCCCAGACCAATACTGTATCCACCCTAACTCGATTGCAAGTGTACGCAAAAGAGGTGGCCGCAAGTGGTGCGGTAGCACGTCTCGGCGGACTGCGCGTCGGGCAGAATCGGCTCCCAGCACGAGTTGCAGCGTAGCTGCGGGCGGATGTGCGATGCGGAGAGCGGAGGCGCGTCGCCCGCGCTGTCCAGATCCCCCATAGTTGACGGCGCGTGCCGCTGACCGCGGTTGCGCACGCTCGACGTCTCACTCATGCGGCTGTCGTCGTCCATGGCGATCGGGGAGAATGCGGCGAGTGCGGAAACCCAGGAGTGATGGTCACTTCAACTTTGTGAGATCGCTTCTGACTTGGCCAAAATCGATCTGCAACGTGATTGGACATAAGTTGTAGAGCAATTATTGTGGTTTGATTTCAATTTGCATGAACAATAATTGCTTGTGTAAAGCTTACACCTGAGACGACATGGACGGCGCCGCCGCTCCTGCCGCGACTGAGCAGGACGCGAGCGGGTGGGATGACGTCGAGCAGACGTTGACGGCGCTTGATCTACCTCCTGTACCCCCAACGTCCGATCCGCAGCGATTACTGGGCTATGTGCTGAACATTCTGCCACGGTACACGGAGATGGAAATGCTGGCGACGCACTTGCGCCTGTACGCGTCGACGCTGGAGCAGGACATGGAGCAAGTCAAGAGCCACGTGCGTCTGCTGACTCGTGAAGCTGCGAGTGAGAGGGAGAAGAAACTGTTTCTGGAGCGATACGCGGCGCAAGTGGTCAAGGAGCGCAACGACCTGCTGCATTCCAGAGGATCCTCGAAGAAGAAGGCGACGGCGGCAACAGCCTCGCACTTTGTGTGGCACAACTGCTGCAAGAAGAATACGAGTCATGCAATGGACTTGGCGCCGTCCATTTTGGCCTTTCGGGGCGAGAAGCTGCAGGAAGCAACGAAGCAGGTTGAAGCTCTGCAGGAAGAAGTTTACAACCAGGAGTTGCTCCGCAAAGAGCTCGACTCCTTACTCAAGAAGACGCAACGCGAGCATGACAGCAAAACGGCAGCGGATCGGAAGCATATTCAGCAACTTGAGAAACAGATTCAGCAACGCTTAGCGCTGCATTCGAGTCTGGAGAGGAAGCTGTATGAAGTGGAGTCAGCGTTGGCTAGACACGACAAGACCAAAGACGAAGAGCTGAGTGTTGTCAGCGATCGTATTCGAGAGGCTCAAGCTCACATTGCGAGTTTGCAGAAGGAAAATGCAAGTCTGCACGAGCAAGTCAGCAGCTTGAGCTCTGATCGCGAGCGCTTGGCCGAACTGCTCGACGAGACGACCGAATCCAAGGATGTTTTTGCGGAACAAATCGACGAGCTGTCCGAAAAGTGCCAGTCGCTAGAGTCCGAGGTGGAGGCGCTAAGGTCTGAAATCGATATGCTTCAGACTAAGGATATCAACGACATTCGCGCGCAATACGCGACGAGGATAGACCGGCTTCAAAAAGACAACGTCGCCAATGAGCAAAAGTTGCGTCAGGAGATCGATCGTTTGAAGCAGGAGCTAAAGAAGCGAGACGAAGCTCTAGCGCAGACATTTAGTGCGCGACACACAACTACAAGGGGCGGCTCGACTCGTCCACTTTCAGGACATACCAGTGGACTGGAAAGCAATTCCGTATCTGGAGATGGCGCTAAATGGAGCGATGGCATGTTTGACGATGATCGCCAATTTGAAAGTGATGCACTCGGTTCCTCTTTATCAAGAAGTCAGTTGTCGGTATCACATGGATCCTACGGTTTTTCGTCGTCGGCAGGACAGAGTCACTTTAACCTTTCAAAGGAGGTTGGGGCCGCTAACAGGAGTAGGAGCTCCCACGGTGATAAATCCCGCCGAAGTTATTCCAGCTCAATCAGGCGAAGTGAAGCTATGGCGTTGGACGCCGTTTCCAGAGATCTCAGCACGTCGTCCCAAGAACTTGGCACGGTAACACGTGAGAATCGTGCCAGCGCCACCTCTAACTCTAACGACGAGCCTTTTGACTGGGAAACTTTTATCGACAGTGCGTCCGAGATTTCAATTTTGCGTGATGAGCACGCAAAGCTGTCAGCTTCAGCGACCCCAAAACCCATGGATCTCAGCACAAGTACAATACGACACGAGAGCAGCATGACGAGACTGTCCGACCCTGGTTTTCCTGGCTCAAGCAGGGCAAGTGATGGAAATTTCGAGGATGAACTGCGCGAAGAGAAGTCAAGCCTCCATTCCGGTCACACAATCAATGGCGCATCGTTCTCGAAACCCGATGGGCTTGATCTCGAGTTTGCTGAACAAGAGGAAGAGAAGGAGGCCGATAAAGACACTGTGCCAGAAGAGAACGAACACAATCGAAGTGATGGTGGCGACACAGCCAAGGATGCAAGTTTTGAGCCAGAACACCACGAAGTCCACGTGGATGAAAACACAACGCCGGAAAAGCATGCTGGGAACGACTTAGCTCGAGATTTATACGAAATGCTTAACGGACTCGAGCAGAAGCGAAAGGAAGAAGAGCAAAAGGCCTCACAAGCAGAGCAGGCGCTGCTGGAGTTCCAGCGGTTGCAACAGGGTGTGCAGACCTTGCAGATCTCCCCAGACTCTTGACTAAAAGGCTAAATGAGCCGAGCTGGCACGGGCGTTTGTGCGCAATGCTACTCGAAGACTAAATGAGCGACGTGGATCCGATTGTATCCTTGACCTTGTGGTCGGACGGCTGCGGACGAGCCTCGTACACGCACTCGACGACGCCGTGGCGCCACTGTGCGCAATAGAATCAATGTCAGCCAAGTTTTGCCACAGATCCATTCATTTCACCACCACGATGAGCTCGTACCTTCTTGCTTTCACCCTTCAGGCCGATATAATAGATCTTGGTTTCGTCACCTCCGTAGCTGTCCTCGAAGAAAAGCGTCACGCTGCTAACGCCTTGAAACTTGCGCACCCTGCAAGAACCACCACGACAACAATACGTGTCAACTATCAAACCTCTCTCTCTCTCCTCCAACTCGTTTCGACGCACTGGAGCGGGTAGTCGATATTAGCCGAGTCATCTTCAATCAGATCCAGCCGCTGCTGAGGCGGCAGCTCGTTGGCATTGGAGAAGTCGATGTCATCTCGGTTCGTGAACAGCTTGACCGCCTTGGGGTGCGCTCCGTCGCCGGCGCTGCCCGAGATGCAGATGGACTTGATGCTCACCGCCTCCGTGAAGGGGATGAACATGATCATCTCCGGGTCGTCCTCGTTGCTGATCAGGAAGCGCGAGTGGTCCTGGCGCTCGTGGAACGGCTTGAACGGGTTGGACGCTGCCTCGGGGTCCAGCGCGTTCAGCACGCGCAGCTTGCTGGTGTCGATGAACGGGTAGAGCGAGTCGCCGTTGGCGTCCTCCACCTCGTCGTCGTGGTCGTGGTTGTGGTCGTGGTCGTGGTCGTGGCCATGATCGTGGCCGCCGAGCGCCGAGTGCTCGTCGTGGCAGTGCTGCATCTTGGCACGAGCTGGGACTTGACGCGGAAGATTGCTGAATGGCTGCAACGATTGGTCGAAATGGAGTGCAATTGCCTCCCGGTGGGCTCCGATGATGGAGGCGATGGTCTCTTTGGGGAGTGTCTCTCTCCGACGGATCTCGCATTCGTGGCGGTGGACGGAGGCGACACCTTCACGGTCGGCGTAGTGGCTGACAGCGGCGAGGTCGTCGGTTGGGGCCGCGCATTCTACGGCGAACTGCCGGCGGATTCTGCGGTGGAGAATGCTGTGGTGAAGCTCAAGGTGAGCGAGCCATGCAGAGCGGTGGCTTGCGGCTCGAACCACGTGCTGGCTCTGACGGATTCGGGTCGCGTCGTGGCCTGGGGATGGAACGCGTCGGGCCAAGCGGCAGTCTCTGCAGGTGAAGAGGTTGTGCGTGCCCCTACGGTCGTGGAGTTCCCGACGCCGGTGCAGATCGTGCAGGTGGCTGCAGGCGGCATGCACTCGCTGGCGCTGGACTTGAGCGGCGAAGTCTGGGCGTGGGGCTGCAACGAATTTGGTCAGTTGGGAATCAACTCGGAGGTGCAGACGCAGCATATACCAACACGTGTCGCCTTGTCTGCAGCAACCCGTGTCCAGCACATCGCTGCAGGGTGGGCGCACAGCGCACTGATCTCGACAACCGGCGACGTGTTCACTTTCGGCTGGGGGCTGTACAACCAGCTCGGACACGGTTCCACGCAGAACGAGTCGAAGCCTGTGGCGGTGGACGCGCTCCAAGGACTTGACAGCGAAGTCGTTCAGGTTGCGTGCGGCAACTGGCACACGGCAGGTAATGCAAGGCACCCCCTAGATTGACAATGTACTTCCCGTCGTCTAACTTGTCCTGCGTAGCGTTGACAGCGTCTGGGGATCTCTACACGTGGGGCTGGGGAAAAGATGGTCAACTGGTGCGTTCTTGGCGCCCTCGTCACCTCCACTTGCGTGCACTGATTCCATCTCGTGTATCTAAATCATTACCAGGGTCACGAAGCAGCCAGAGTTACACAAGTGCTTCCTCGCGTGGTGAACGTCCCTTCAGCATCCTCAAGTGACGAGACAGTGGACGTCTTATCCTTGGCGTGTGGCAACCGCTTCACGTTGGCGCTGTGTCGAGACGGATCCATCCGGTACTGGGGTCCCCGAGGTGCTACAACTCGCCGTAAATCACCAGTCCAGGGTGATGACGGCCTGAATCCAAGGTGGCTACGTCAGCCTGGGCGCCACGTCCGCCAGCTCGCGGCGGGCAGCGCGCACGCCATCCTGTTGCTAGAGAACATAGATGACAAGGCAACAACGGAGGACTGACTAGCAAGACACTGAAAGACACTGCGCAACCACGGCATGTTGTTTAAAGCAACGGACGTCGACGGGGGCGTTCGAGCGCAGCTGAGGGAGGGAGGTTCTACGGCTACTACTACCTCAGCCACACTCTGTAAAAAATTTGGACTTGTCGAGAACAATTCTCGGCGGGGGTTCTGGAGCACCTTCTTACATGACGGTGCAGCCGCAGAGGCCGCACGCACCGGCGGACTCCTCCGCCTTCTTCTCCTTCTTCTTCTCCTTCTTCTCCGCCTTCTTCTCGGCCTTCTTCTCCTCCTTAGCGACCTTGCGCTCCTCCTTGATCTTCTTCACCTTGGCCACGCTGTCGTTCTTGTAGCCCTCGACGGTGCTCGTCACCTTGGCGGCCACGTCCTTGACGTCCTCCACGGCGTGGCGCGTCTTGTCCTTGATCTTCTCGGTCGTGGTGGCGTTCGGCTTGGGCGCAGCGTTCCAGACCACGTGCTCCTCCTGCTTGGCGGCCGGCGCGTGGGCGGCGGGTTTGGGGGCGCGCGGGG
>JAIKVE010001572.1:0-11164 GCA_024679115.1 Phytophthora pistaciae
CGAGCCCGAGAGCGCTGGCGCCGTGTTCTGCGACGCCAGCGGCGACCTGGTGGCGCCCGACGACTCGCTGTTCTTCATCCAGATGCCGACGACGCTGCCTCTGGCGAAAGCAACCGCCAAGGCGGCCAGTACGGACGAGGACGAGCCCATGGAGGACGCGGACGCGTCGAAGGACCAGGCGAAGGAGAGCAAGAAGGCGGACGAGTCTGTGTACGTGACCGCAGCGGGGATCTCTGGGTTTGCGGTGTATGTGGATCTCACTGTTGTGCTGCTGTGCAATGACAGCGACGACGGTGTGTTTGACCACTCTATCGAGACGGCGCCGGGTGGCTTCATTGGCAAGGTAAGCTGCGACTTGGTGTGGCGTGTTGTTTAGCTATAGTATCGATATCTAACCCATGCGCGGTGTTGCTGCAGATCTGCGTGCACAAGTCTGGCAAGATGGTGCTAATGCTCGGAGACAAGCAGTTCGATATCGCGACGGCCCAGACGCCGTCGTTCTGCGAAGAGGTCTACGCGGTGAACACGACCGAGAAGCACCTGAGCATTTTGGGCAACGTGGAGCGCCACCTCGTGGTGACCCCGGACTTCGACGCGCTGCTGCGTTAGGCTCAGATTGTAGACCACCGTGTGATACGTAGCTGCATATGTCATCAATAGAAGAAGATGAACCCGACACTGTGCAGCTTATAGATCGGAGGGGCCCGCCAACCACGACGACACCGTCGTACTCACTGTCAGTGGTGCGACCAGTGGTGCTGCCAGTGGTGCTTTGGCAGAAGCTCCCATGCCCCCTGAGCTGTTCGTAACGCTGCTGGCATCGTGCTGTTCCGTTCTGTTTGGACTTGAACTTGAAGCAGCTGGGATACCGCTTCGGGGGTGATCTACCGAGTACATGCATCACTAGCTTGGCAAGCTGAGCATGCATGGGTTTCCTTGCATGCCTTCGGCATGCAAGGAAACCTGTGTGGTCCGCTGGTTAAACGTTTTTCGGCGGTCTCACGCGGACTCAAGTCTTCGCGAGTGGGAAAGTGGTCCGCGCACACCTCGACGATGACACGCGCGACTACCGAGAGGGCGCCACGTACGTGGACTTTGACTTTGAAAGGGAAAACGCACGAACGTTACCAAAAGCTTTGAAAGAATAAATGAGGATACCGAGCGTGTCCTACGTACTACGAGCTAAAAGAAAACGCGGCGGGTTTGCCGCGCGGCAGCCAGCACATGACGCCTACCGCCTGCAGCGGCAGTCCCGCGCGCACTAGCGAAGAATGCAACGACGCAGCTTACTCGTCGTCCTCTTCGTCGTGGTCGTCGTCCTCGTGGTCGTCGTCCTCGTCGTGCTCCTCCTCCTCCTCGACAGCGGCGCTGCCCTGCGCGTTGTAGGCGTCCATCTGCTGCTGGTACTTGACCTTGGCCTCCTCGTGCATCTTCTGGTACTTGGCGCGCTTCTTGTCGGGCAGTGCGCGCCACTTCTCGGCCAGCAGCGTGGCGATCTCCGTAATCTTCTTGTTGGGGTTCTCGTCGCGCACCTCCTGGCGGATGTCGTTGCAGAAGAAGAAGTAGGCGGACAGCGCGCGCTTGGGCGCGTTCGGGTCCTTCTTCTTGCGCGAGCCCTTGGTCGTCTCGAAGGACGGGTCCGGCACGTAGTCCTCCTTCTCCTCCTGGTATCTCCGCTTGTCGGCGGCGGCCAGCTCGTCGTAGGGGCGACGCTCCTCGTCCGTGATCTGCTTCCAGCGGCGGCCGATCTCGCTCGAGATCTGCAGGAAGGCCAGCTCGGGCATCTCCTTCTTCACCGTGTCGCGGATGTCGTTGCTGTAGAACATGAAGGCCGACAGCGCGCGCTTGGGGGCGTTCTTGTCTTTCTTCTTGCGGGGCTTGCGCGTGTGGTCGCCATCCGCTCTCTTGGGGCCGCGAGCCATGGTGTCTTGCCGGGTGCGAGTTGACTTGGCGGGGACGCTTGCTATTGTGAACTGGGGGCGGCAATCCCGAGCCAAAACGTGCTGGCGTCAGCCTGTGAGGGAAAAACCTCACGATGCGCTAGGGGTTTTTCCTGGCGCACTGAATCTTTACTATGGCCCGCGCTGTATGGGTAATTACACGGCAAAGGCAAAGCCCCCTATTTATATGGCTCGGTTGGTCAACGGCAGCCATGCGAGGCCGATCGAGCCGCCCAGGAAGCACACTCGAGGCCTGATGAGTGTAGGAGGCCGAGCCGGGGGTATTTTTGACCGGATATGGCGTAGAATGCAGCGAGTCGCGCAGGGCAGTTCGATGGTCCAAATCGAGTCATCCGTGATGTGAGAAAAGACATCGAGTCTTTTTGAGGGTTGAAGTTGGGCTGTTCCCAACATTTCCTATCACAAAAAAATCCTCAGACTTTCAGGCGCACCGAAATTATGTAACAATGGCAGTTGCAGTGCAAACCACCTAGGCATGGCTGCAGTCGTGTAGGGCCCCAAGATGCATTGCAAAGCAGTCAATCAAGACAAAGGGCCGGTTTAGATCATAATTGCTCACCAAAGCGTTGGTCTTGTACGCTGGTAAGGTATAAGTACACCTCACTTGCATATACTAAGCATTGTGTCCTGCATTGCTTGATACAGATATCGAGCGCGAGATGCTATCCAAGCTTATGCTGCTGGGCATCGGCAGCTAGTGTGTAGTGAGAGCTAAAAGCAATGACAGAGAGAGAGAGAGTCAAATTGTTGATAGCGTCGTAATATCGGATACAACAATTCCTGCGTTTGATGTAAATCCACAGCCTTCAACATTAGCTGCTCGTCGGCAGTGCTTATACGACTAGTAATGACATTCAATTGTTTGGAAATCCCATCATATTTATACATTCATGCACTCGCATTTTCAAAGCGAGTGCCCGCATGCTTGTAATGTTGTCTCGTACTGTTCTGGTGGCTCTGGTTGGGGAGAGGGTGTATCTATATATCGGCGGCTCCAATGAATAGAGCAGGCCGCCAACTTTAAAAGTCTGCCAAGCAAATGTCGTTCTACTATATGGAATTTGTGTCTTCGCCAGGAAGATAACGTTCCTCTCATTAGGTTTAGCTTCTAACAAAGGATATGGAAGTCGCGTGGAACTCGAAAGTTGCGGCATGCAGGCATGTATTGATAGGGCAACAGGAGATCTCCAACACGGTTGCTAACAGCAGTCTCCTGTTGGAGCCGCAGCTCCCTTATACATTTAGTCTAGTTATGACCCCCACGCATCTAAACCATTGCATTTGATGCCGACATCCAGCGAACGGTATCTGATTATCATGAATCAGACCGATGATACATGCATGGATCGTTGGGCCAACATTGCTGGCGGGCTCCACATACAGCGCGGTTAGCTCGAGTTGAGGGAGACATGACTGTGAGCATCCGATCAGCGCTATCCCGCCGCAGGGGCGCCGTGCTTAGTGGACGCGTCTACTATGGTTATCGTGCCTTCGAAAGCGTATCCGCGGCGTTGCCGCGGATACGCTTTCGATGGCTGTAACTTCATGACTCAATCTCAGTCAAGTATAACTCGTCACTAAGAAGGAAATGAGGCCACCACTGCAGGTGTATGTTGCGGCGGAGGTCACTATGCCATAGAGCGGAGCGCCCAACTCGGCATCGAGACGATCCCAGCCCGCTGTAACTATTAGCAGTGTTAACAGCTCGGATTCGATCGCTGGTCGACACGTTTTCGATGCCGCCCTATTGCTGCTATGTGCATATCAGCGTTTGGTGACGGGGTACACGAGCCTTGGCTGCGTGCGCCAGCGCTCAATGCATTGCCCGTTCATCGGCGCATTCGCTCAGCGAGCCGCTCCGGCCGGCGGCGCCATAGCGAGCTTTTTTGGTTTTTGTTTGGGCGGTGCAGCTTTTGTATAGGATTTGTATCAGGAAAGCCTCAACAGAGGCGGATCCCGAGTCAAAACGGCCTCACTGTGGGGCCCGCGCCCTGTCGCTCAGGAATAGGCTGTAACAGGCGCCGGTGGGATGCGTAGGGGCTTGAATCTGGCGATAGAGCGTGATGCCGCCAGACGGGGGTAGGCCTATACGGGAATGCTACTTGCCCATTGGCGGAATCGACTCTCGGCGCACGCCAATTGGCCCAGATTTTATCCGAGCGCTCGCCGCCCAGAGCGCCAGAGGGCGGCTGCGTGGCTAAAAAAGTAAGAGGAAAGAAACGCCGAACGTCTGTGCAGTAGCGCGTGATTGGCTAACCGTTGGGGCTATGCCAATTAATTACAGGTTTTTGATAGTTCTGTAAATATCGTGAACTATTCACGAAAGTAGATGCCGCCCAACTCCCCCTGTAAAAAACTGCCTTTTGCGCCAAAAGGCGACAACAACAACGCTGGCGGCGATCGAGGAAACACGACGTCTGTATGTGGCGCTGAGTGTGTGGAATTTGAGGAGCTTATAATGGAGGAATTGATGGACTTAGTCGCGTTGTCGAGATGGAAAATGCGCAAACAAAGATTAATGTGAAGTGTTCTTCGTTGCGACTTCAGCATGGAGTTCTTCTGCTCACGTTGTGATACCTGGTCGGTACACAACTTACGCACCTCTGTTTGCCTGCATCACTATGAGTCGAGATGGTACGAGCGCAACTACCCGTGCGCTGTCAGTAGCATAGACGAGAACGAAGACGCGAAGTACGAAGAAGCATTCGACGCGAGCGACCAAGTGCATTGTGGAATACTTTCAAAGTAAAAGGTTGACTGTTCACAGTAGAGCTGTCGAAAGGCATCGCTATAAACCAATATCCGTTGCCGGCAACAACGCTATGCCTAGAGTCTACTCGGACCAACTGCTGCTGCTGCTGCGACTACGTTTGCGATTTTGGCCGCGACTGCGAGTGCTTCCTTCAGCCTCTCGTGCGAGTGCCTTCTTCACAGCTGCCTCCACTCTGGCGTCAATTATCTCCATCAGCTTGTCGACGGAGACATTCACCATCGCATCATTGGGAGGCAAGCTATCGATGGGAGCACGTGCGTGGCTTGCAGCTTGGTCTGTGAGCGGAGATTCCTGGGGCTCCGGTGAAGTCGACTGGTCCGAGTGCGCTTCCGTAGCTTCATCCTCATCCCATGGAGTGGAGAATAACCTGTCCAGACGGCTTCGGCTGGCTAGCTTCATGTTCAGCTGATGAGTTTGGAGCTCGAACGCGTACTCCCACTGCGCCTTCCTGTGCTTCACGTACACCGTCATGAAGCACTCGGCCTCGGTATCCAGAAGAAGACTGTAGTGAAAGAAGTTCGCCACCTCCACTCCCTGCACCGATGCCTTCACCTGGCAATACGACAGAGCAGTCCTAATCTCCGTCTCCATGACGCCGACCATGAACTCCGTCGGGAAGCCCGAGATCGTAAAGTGCGTGATCATTAGCCGGCGCACGATTTCCCGTCTAGAAGTCGCGTCGAACGCAGCAGCAACCCCCAGTTCGAGTACTCGGGTCTCATGATACCAGGGCTCCCCGTTCGCCATGGTGTCAGGGATCTTGAGTGTCTCCTTCAGAACATGCCACCGCTCGTCGTACTCCTGCAACTGTATCACGGGTCCGGGCGGGATGTCGGCGAGCTCCACAGTGCCATGGTGAAACTCGTCGATCCGGAATCCCTCAACATGGCGGTCGGCCGCAGCAACCAACCGCCAGTGTGTTTGAAGGTCACGAACGCCCTCAACGAGCGCGGACTCAGTGATCCCGTCCCTGATTTTCCCCCATTTCTCGTCCGCCTTATCCGAGATGTTGTACCACAACGCTAGCTGAAGCGTGCTCGTCGTCGATGCGAACGGCAGGTGGATGGCGGTGAAGTGTGTGGCCGGGGGAGAAAGCCACAATGAGGCGGTGCTCGCAGAGCTGCCACTCAGACCTACGGGTTTAGTGAATCGGCATGAGTTGGCGTCGATACAACTACATGTACAACCTTCCGCAAGGGTGACGGGCATTGATGATCCGAGGGCTTCATCGAAGTTGCATCAGTGGCGATTTCGGAGAACGTGCATTCTTGGCTCTGCAACTAGGCGTGCTGCTGGCGATCCGATCGTGGAATGCTCGGAACCGTGAAGTTCACAAGGCTTGAGGTTTTCTTCTTTTCAAGCAACAGTTCTTCTACGACACCAAAAGGTGTTTCTGCATCCTCAACAAACTAACTCATGGGCAATGCGTACTACATAGGTATCTGTACAGAGTATTCAAAACGACGGATTCATTTTTTTCTATCTCGGCTATCCATTCGATTGGGGTGTACACCATGGCAATGAAAAGAAGATGAAGAGCGAGCGAACGAACTCCAAAACATCGAGTAAAGCATCACTGGGCTCATGCCCACGGCCTTCGGGCTATATCATAAACCTCGAAAAGGTCCAAAGTGAAGGTTGGGTCCCGGAAGCGAGCACGTGAATATGGGCTGCGTGGAATATTTGCCCCGGGAGGCAGGCCCAGCAGCTCGCGCGAGTCGAACATCACCAACGTCTGATGTCCAACCACCGGCACGGGATTGAGCACGGGCAATGGCAGAGCTTCGCCATTGTTGTCCCGCTCCACCGTGTAAAGTTTGTACTCGGCAGTCGCCAAGCGGTCTGTGACTGCCACGCACAGAATGTACCGTACTCCTGGAAACTGAGACCACTCCGAAGCCTTCCAGTCGAGCATTCCGGCGTTGTCTCCCCAGCCGCGCGATTTCCCAACCTCGACGATGAGCGTGTACCAGGACAGATAGTCTTGAACACCAGGGGGAAACGGAGCTCCCAAGAAGTTTGCTGGACCATAGCTATTGTCCGGTTCATAGTCGTGCAGGTCGGGTAGGCCCGGGATGTTTGCTGAACCATGGGCCTTTACGTACGCGTCGAAGCCACGCTGGGCCCTCAAAGCGCCTTCGACTTCTCGAGTGAAGTTCTCGTGCTCTTGAGACGGCAGCTCCGCGATGTAGATCGTGCCATCGATCCACTCGCAGCACTTTGATTTCAGCGCTTGGTTCTCGCTGTCCAGGTACGCTCTCCAGTCGGCCTTCGTCGCCCTGCAAACGGGAATGATACGAGTCTCGCGATCCTGGGCCAAGTCGATTCGGCGAAATTCGCTGTTGATGCGCGCCACAGCCATGGCACTGCGTCGGCGTAAAGAGTGCGGGCAACGCCTCAGCGACTTTGCTGGCTGGGACGAGGAGCTGCACGGGTTTGGCAGAAGGAAAAATGACCGGCGATGCGTCTGACGCGCAGCTCGAAACCTGTACTTGAACTGCGGCATTAGCATATATTAGCATCAGCATGTACACCTCAGTCGAGTCGAAGACTACGCTGCAAGCAAACAAGAGAGCTAGGCCAACAACACTCGTCGCGATCAATTGCGTGCATTATGAAATGGATGAATATGAGGAAAGTTGATCGCTCAGCTGATAGCTCGATACACACAGAAAAAAGAAACCGGAGCTGGCACGATCCTGGGCAAGCACATCGAGTCATTTACTCGGACGACCTGCTGGAGCTGCTGCGGTGGCGACTGCGTTTGCGACGGCTGCTCACGTTCACTCCACGTAGTGCCTTCTTCACGGCCGCCTCCACTCTCGCCTCGATAGTCTCCACCCGCTTATCGAGAGCGGTATCCACCATCGCGAGTACGCTCGCGTTGGAAGGCAGGAGCACGACAGGAGCACACACTTGCCATGCAACTTGGCTCATGGGCGGAAATCCCTGGTGTAAAGGCGGCATCGGTGGGCCCAGGTACACTCCAGTAGCTTGACCACACGGGGCAGTGGGGCGTGACGCTTGTAGAGAGCTGTGAAGCTGGAACGCGTACTCCCATTGCGCCTTCTTGTGCTTCAAAAACACCCCCAAGAAACACTCCGCCTGTTGGTCCAGACTCCCAGCGTAGTAAAAGACATTAGGGAGATCCACGCCATCGTCGGTAGCCTTCAGTTGGCAAAAGCCCCGCAGAGCCTCTCGAATCTCCGCCTTCATGGGGCCGATCATGACTTCCGTAGGGAAGCCTGAGATGGTGAAGTGGAGGATCCTCTTCCCAGGAGTTGATTCCACGATTTCCAACATGACTTTTCACTTTCAACCGCAAAGGTCGAACCACCAGCAGGATCAAACTCCACTTCGAGCACGCGAGCGTCATCATGCCAAGGCTCCCCGTTCTCCATAGTGTCGGGGATCTTGAAGGCCTCCTTCATGGTCTGCCAGGACGCGACGTGCTCCAGCAACTGGATGGTGGGCCCCGGACGGTTGTTCAGCATCTCGAAGGCGCTGGGACTCCCATTGACTCTGAACGCAAGAGCCTCGAGAGGGAAGTGAAACTCATCCATGAGGAAGTTCGCAACATGGTGGTCTGCTTCGATCGACTGGCAGCGCGCCCAGTAGTCCTGAACACGCTGGACGAGCGGCGACGCGACGATCCGGTCCCTCGTGCCTTCCCATTTTTTCTTCGCCTTGCTCGAGATGTTGAACCGGTGTTTGTAGGCTTCTCCTATCTGGTCCATGGCGACGAGCGACGAGCGACGAGGAGTGCGGTGACGGTGAAGTGAGTGGCAGACGGCGAATTTCACAATGAAGAAGGCGTGGCCACTCTTGTGTGTGTGTGTGTGGTTTCGCGTCGAAGTCAAATCGACGACGTCGGTACGAAATACACAGCCTTCTCGCAAGGGTGAAGGGCATCGATGATGACCCGAGACGCCCTCGCGATTTCGGAGAACGCGCACTACGGCACAAATCGAAGCAAGCAATGGGTTGGTGAGAAAGTCAGAGGGGCAACCTCGTACTGGGGGGGGGGGGGGGGGGGGGGGCTACGTCGTCGAGCTTTTGGCCGGAAACACTGCAGCGTTGTCGCATCAGCGTGAACGTCGCTGTACTCTCGGGTGTTGGTGAGCAGCTCGAATTTGCATGGAACGCACACGTTCGATCCGATCCGACGAAGCTCATCAAAAGCTGCAGTTGAAGTTGAAGGTATTATAACCTGTAGACGAACAAACTCCGTCGGACTTAAGTGGGATATCCCCTCCTGCAAAGTTCGAAATCCGAGGCGCACCACACAACCAGAAAGATCGACGTGTGACGGACGACTATGGCGGAGGAGGCAGCAGCAACTGTACCGGTGGTGGCGCCCAGCGAGGCCGCGGAGAAGAAGAGCAGGGCCCCGCTGCGCTTCGAGGACGAGGCGGGGCTCTTCAAGACTGTGTGTCGCTCGTTCATGCGCAGCAAGAGGTGCACGCGCCCCGGCTGCAAGTTCGTGCACGACAAGCAGCTGTGCCTGTACTTCTGGAAGTCGGGCGACTGCAAGTTCGGCGCCGAGTGCCGCAAGAACCACTTCGTGACGGTGCCCGACCCGAACGCCAAGGAGGAGGAGGAGACCGCTGCGGCTGCTGCTGCGTCCGGCGGCGAGGGGCAGGAGAAGGAGAAGAGTGACAAGCCCCAGGCCAAGAAGGGGAAGGACAAGAAGCCCAAGGACAAGGACGCCAAGCCCAAGGAGGACAAGCCCAAGGGTGACAAGGGCGACAAGTCCAAGGAGGCCGAAAAGCAGGAGGGCGCCGACAAGAAGAGCAAGAAGAACAAGAAGAAGAACGAGCGGCGCCAGGCCACCAAGAAGAACACGGAGAGCTTCGAGCCCATGACCAAGCCCGTGGACCTGCGCATCACGTACGACCTGGGCTCCAAGGACGACAAGTTCTCGACGCCGCTGACGGCGCGCGATGTGGTGCTCGTGCCCAACCTCTTCAGCGACTTCAAGAAGGGCGAGCTCTACGCCAAGCTCATGCACGAGCTGGACAACTGCGGCATCCCGCGCGAGCAGCTGCTCAAGATGTGGCACGGCAACAACAAGATCGACGGCACGCACCTCATCGTGGACGACCACTCGAGCTGGAAGGCCAAGTGCCCGACGTTCGACCTCGTGACGGACCGGCTCAAGCACTTCTTCAGTCTGGACATCAAGGCCACGCGCTTCAACTGGTACAAGGACACGTCCCAGTGGAAGCCGTTCCACTTCGACGCCGCCGCTGTCAAGCCCCACATCGCCGCCATCCAGAACTTCACGGTCGGCATCTCGTTCGGCGCCACGCGCGACGCCGCCTTCGAGCACGCGGAGACCAAGACGGTGGTGAGCGTGCCGCAGCCGGACGGATGCGTCTACGCCTTCGCCAAGGACACCAACGTGATCTGGCGCCACGGCATTCTGCAGGATGTCCCCGTGCGGGACGAGGGTCGCATCTCGGTCATCGCATGGGGCTGGGTTGACAACATGGCGGACGTCACGGCCCCCGCTGCTGCGGCGTCGTAGAGATACCGACTCAACAGCAACCATTTTTTTCACCAACAGGCAGCAAGCACGCATAGGTGCAGTGAGTGCTGGTGCCGACAACGGTCCAAACCTAATAAAACACGCCGTTGTATTTCACTTGCGGTTTCGAGCGGACGTCGTTGATAGCTGCACGTTCGCCTTGAGGAAACGCTTTTGAATTTGTGCAGCAATGCAACAGCAACAGCAACATGCACGAGCCTACCAGCCTACAAACTAATTGCAACTTTGGGGCGGGGTCCGGCAGTGGAAGCGCTGCTTCTCGTGACGGTGGCTCCATTCAGCTCCGCAATGATCCCGTTTCTCTGCTGCTGCAGCGCTGCCTTCTGCTCGATCTTCTGTTTCTGCTGCGTTGTGAGAGTCGAAGCGTCTGCATCTTGCAGCTTCGCGATGTCTTTGAGTTGCTTGTTGATCTTCGTCAGCTGCTGCTGGCGGTCTCCCGTAAACGACTCGCCAGCAGCCCCAGCGCCAGTATCACTCAGCGTTTTAGGCGGCTGACGGCGCTCTCGCTCTTGCCGTGGAGCTCGGTCCCCGTTACCCGTACGCGGTCGCTCTCGCGCTGCCGGCGCCTCCCTCTTGTGCTCCAGCGAGAGTTTATCCAGCGACAGTTCATCAACCGCGGCGTCACCACCCGCTTTCTCCTCTGCGGCTCGCTTCGCCTCTTGCTCGCGTCGCTATACAACAATACAGCAGTGTCAATAAGCACAGCCATGTAAGTCTCAGGGGTGCACCACAATTATTGATGCCATTATCTTGACGTACTCGCTGCGCGACGGTCTTGTACTTGGGCACCTCGTCCTGCGGCACGTAGCCCTGGCGGATGCGGATGGGCTTGCGCGTGGACCCGTCCGCCCGACGCGACGCCGGCACCACGACCTCCCC
>JAIKVE010001573.1:0-11150 GCA_024679115.1 Phytophthora pistaciae
CCCACGAGGACGGCGAAGGACTTTGCGGCTGCCAACGCGGCGCTGGCTGCTGCTGCAGCCGCCGCCAAGGGCGTCCCGCTGGAGGTGACCAAGCCCACCAAGAAGCGGATCCGCAGACAGCGCGAGGAGCTGCTGTACCTGCGCGTGAAGGTCAAGGAGATGGAGAGCAGTCTGGCCGAGCTCAAGAATAAAGAGACGCGCAGCAGGTCGCCCGGCTCGCAGCTGGCCGTCAATGGCAAGGCCAATGCTTCGGAGGGCTCGTCGCTGCTAGCGTCCGTCTGGGAGAGCCTGGCCAACAGGCAATACAAAGACAGAGAACGCGCCGAGCAGGAGAACCGCAAGCTCAAGTCGACGCTCGAGGGACAGATCAAGCTGGCCAAGTGTCTCGAGAAGATCCTCGAGGACCAGCCAGAAGACGACGTACGTGTTGATGCCTGCGGTGATGTGGATGTTGTCGGATCGGATGCTGACATTTGTGTCTTCACCCTGCTCTTTCTGATGTTAGTCGATGCCGTCAGTGCCTCGCCCAGAGCAATCGAAGCTGCTTACGATGTCCGTCAGCAGCGACCCGAAGGCTGTCCACGCCGAGTTGCTGGCTGGAATGGATGCAGCGTTTGACGAGGTGGACGCCAAGTACGACGTGAAAAAGTACCAGGAGATCGAGAAGGAGAAGCTGGACGTGAGGGTAGCGTCAAGCCTGGACAACGGTATTGCGCTGCAGTTCCTGGGTTTCAAGCGCGTGCCGTTCCCGCAGGAAGTGGCCATTCGGGGAATGTGGCGCTTCACTTCGTGTGAAGCAACCAAGCGCCAGGCGTATTTCTACGAGGAGGTGAGGCATGCATGCGATATACTGCAGGTGATACGCGCGATTTAAGTTAGATCAGTTAGATCATCTAACTGTCCGTCTCACTTCTGCAGCACGATACGTCTTCAAAGCACTCAGTCGCGCGAACTTTCGGCCACAAGATCCAGAGTGATAACGGCAGTCTTGACTACCGCAGCGAGGGCGTGCTGGAGTGTCGCAAGCGCGGCGACCGCATGGTCATCGTGACGCGGGGCCTGGCCAAGCCGATCAAGTTCTCGGCGGCGCCGGTGAACGGCATCCGCTTCCACGAGAACGGGTGGATCGTGATCGAGAAGGCGTCGGCCCTGGACGGGTCGTCCATGGGCAAGTGGTCCACCATCTCGTCGTCCATGGAGCTCACCCCGATCTACGACGACGACGTCCTGGACCAGGACTTCACCGTGGGGGCGCTCACGGACTTTGTAATCGACTCGTTCCACCGAAACATGCATCTCGGGGAGGAGGTCGTCGCGGGCATCATGATGGAGGAGGCCCGCAAGGCTGCCACGCAGCCAGCATCGTCATGGCTGTGAGTGCAGTGTCGTTAATTGTACCGAGCAAATAGATTTTTTTCTTACAACATTTTTTGTAATTCGTTGGAGACTCAAACCGTGCCATCATCGACTGATCATGGCGAAAGTAATCGGTTTTGATACAAACATTCCGTGCAGTCCACTTTACTTTAGCCGGTCGTACAGGCGCAGTGACGTGCAGCGAACGATAGCCAGGCGGCAGGCCTGACTCGCACATGGTGCGGTGCTCGCCATCAGGTCTGTCGCCGTTCGCCGAGAAAATCCGGTCGGCTCAATGCCGATCGATCAGCGCGGCTGCACTGTGATGATGTCTGATGTCTGTCTTGTAGTATCCGCCCCCGCCATCATCGCGGCGGCACTTGCCTCTGTCAGCTGGAGCGCCTGCTGCCATCGCGAAAAAAAAATGCCCCCGCAGCGATAAATGAGAGACCACACGAAGCCTCAAACGCAGCTGAAGCAAATTCTTCAGGCGCGAACGAATTCTGGACTGATGTGGAGTTGCAGGTCACCACTGTTGCCCCTGCTGCCCGTCAAGAGACACGGGACACCGAACTTTCCGCTTCAAGTTGCCCTTGATCATTAAATGATCAAGGGCAACTCAAAGTTGAAGAGTGCAAATTTTGCACTCTTCAACTTTGCCATGACTTCAACTTTTTTTTTTACTTCTTGCAGGGTTATAGTCGAGTAAAGGGCGACAGCTATTCAAACAGCCACAGCAAAGCTACAAAACCATAGATTTCTGTAGTAAACCTCGCCAGATTGCTCGATTTTGGTCCGCCCTGTGGGCGCAATCCTCCAAAGACGGGACGCAAGGAAAGTAAGCCTCGCAAAATGTGGCAGCCTGGCAAAATGTAGCATCGACCAAGGCAGCCATACTAAGAAATAGAATGCCCTCGCTGGGTTCAGCTCAATGAGCTCTAAGCACATGTCGTGATAATGCCTACATGGATGTAAAAAAAATAATGCAGTTTAACCTCCTGGCCAGCGCAGCCATTTTAAATATGGTACTTCCGGATCCCAAATGTGGCATTTGCCATATTAGGGAAACATGCAAAAACCTGTTTTTTTTCGGCGTTTACGGTTATCCCGGCGTTGACTACCATTGCGGGCGGCGTAAACGCTAGTCGTGTCTCGGGGTTTGCCCGGGAGTTTGCGCACCGCGCACCGTCTACCATCCGTGGCCTCAGTCTCTGCAAGTGCTTTGACCATTTCAGTTTTTACCCTGGAAGCCGCAGCACCACCACTAAACCCCGCACTGCACTGCACCGCACCGCACCGCCAGCGAATGCCCCATGAGCTACTCGTACATAACGGACGAATCGCCTCGGCTCTCCGTGGACGACGTGCTCGGCCTCATTGACTGGAAGGAGCTTGAGACCGTGCTCTCCAGCCCCGACGACACCAGCCGACCGCCCATGCCCGTCGACGAGCCGATGATTCCGATGGACATGCAACCCGAGATGATGGAGTCGTTCGCCAAGGTGAAGACGCCGCCTCGACGCGCCCGAAAGTCCAGTCGGTCGACCCCAACCAATGCTCAGACCACTCCGACAGCTACGCAGACGGCAACGGCACCGCAGACCGGGCCTCCCGTCAAGAAGAAGCGTATCCGCCGCGAGATCGTGGAGCTCAAGTACTTGAGGGGCAAAGTGAAGGAGCTTGAGGAGCAGCTGCGCGAGTTGCAGCTCGGGTTCTCGACATCGCCCCGAGCGGACGGCGAACCAGTTCCACTCGACGGTCTGATGCCGTCCGTGTGGACGTCCATGGCTGGTCGCCAGCTCAAAGACCGCATGCGAGCCGAGCGCGAGAACCAGGAGCTGCGCGGCATGCTGCAGGACCAGCTCAAGATTGCGCAGGGACTCGAGGAAACACTCAAGAAGCTCCCACCCAGTCAGGTAAGCACCAAACCGGTTCAATGTGATCATGCAGATCAGAGCCCTAACGATGATGTGGTCGACTATAGAGCGCTGGCAACCCGAACGCACCCATCCTGCCGCCCGACCTTTTTGGGCCGTCGAGCTCTGAAACACTCGCAGAGAGCTTGGGCCACTTGGACCGCTCGTATTTAAGTGTGGACGAAGCGTTCGCCACGGAAGGTGTGGATCATCTTGAGATGGACCAGCACGAGATCAAGGCCATCCTCCACCCATACTACGGGACGTGCATCCGCTTCACCACCCGCATCGCGATGCCGTTTGGATACGACATTACCAGTCGTGCCATGTGGAGGTTCATCACGGAAGAGGGACTCGTTTCGCTTGCCAGCTCTTTCAACGTACGTATGCCCATAGAATGCTCGCTTGCTGAGAGTTCGTATCTAATAACACCAACATTGTTCTTCTTGCCCAACAGAAAATCTACACAACCAAGGACATCCAGGCGCACTGCTTCGCGTTCCGACTACCCGATTCCGACCCTACCAAAGACTACTGGATGAACCAAGTGGTTCGAAAACACTCGGAGAGCGATAGAACAGTTTTTGTGGGGCGGTCCACCATCCAGCCCTACGTGAAGGACAACAGTCACCCGACCGGCGTGTCATTTATCGACGACGCCCGGGTCGTCGTCAGTGACAACAGCGGCAATGGCGTGCCCCAAACCTGCGTCAAGGCTTGCGTGTATTTGGTCCCGGACTTTGGTTCCAACAGCTCGAACGAGACCGTGGGGATCAACGAGCTGCTGGATTTCTTCATTAAATCTGCCAGTCCGGTGATCCTGCGGTGTCGAGAGATGATTATGGCCATGCTGCACCAGGAAGCAGAAGCCATCAAGCAGACTGCAGTTCGGCTGTAGTGGCCCTCCACGTTATGTAATTGCTGTAAAATTGAGTCACATCGTAGACGAACCCAGAAAACACGATGCACAATGTCCTGCTGAATATAGGAGCTCGCGGTATCGATGCGCCCTGGTTCAAACACTCATTGCTTTCACTATGGCGAGCCGAAAGAATGCATTTCAACATCCCAAGTCGAGCTGGAGCAATTAAACTCACCGGCAGCAGAATAATAGTACCAGTATCTTCGTCTTCTTCTCACAGATCAGTGAATCTCCACCCAAAATACTTTCAGCCGTCCCAGTACGCGTTGAACCTCATCATCGCAGTTCGCAAATCACGTAACACATAAACTCTCGGTCGAGATGACCACACCGCTCCCAGAAGCGCGTGCGTCGCATCAGGCTCTGTCGCCAACAGGTCGCGGAGTGGAGCTCCAATTCGCTGGGTGCAAGTTTAAGAAACAACAACTTGCAAAAAGGAGTGGCTTAAGTGAGGTGCCTGCACACAAAAATGGCGGAAGGCCACAGAAGCAAGGTCATCACCATTTTTCAGTTGACGCACAGGGTATTCGTATGTGCGATTTTGGTAGCAAGAGCGATGGCATCACAGTTTTGCTTACGAGGAGTTCTTTAAAAAAAAACTGCAGGTAAACTTTATACTTGGCAAGAAGGCGCTATTTCATTGACTTCCCATAAAAACCTGTTGGCTTTCTGGGGAGACAGCCATAGTGTAGTTTTGTCTATCTTCACTCGTACTAACGAGTAGTAACCGACTATGTTTCCTTCTTCACGAACAACACGTCATTCCATAGCTTCTCGATACTACGAAACTACCGGACATCCTTCGGTCTAAACGCTTGATAATTCATCAACAACCACCTCGATATGCTTTTTCCTTAGATATCTACTGTACATGCATCTACAAACACGAAAAAGCGATAATTGCCAAGCCCTTTCTTACCCAAGAAATATAAAAATAAAGTTCTACTGGTGAACCCATAACACTAACGACGGTCTGAGTGATTACACTTTGAAGTATTCCAGAAAGCTTACGCCACTTTGGCCAGATCAACCAGCGTTGAATTCGCCGTGCTGGCTCTCTTGGAAACTACATGTACGTTGTAGCCTCGTGTGAGTCATTTCCAAACTAGCCAGCCATCACAATGACTAGCGTGAGCGAACAGAGTCTGCCCGAGCCTGGTACCATTGCAACCCGCAGCCTTTCGAAACCTGTCGCGTCCAGCTCC
The DNA here is from genome assembly GCA_024679115.1 of Phytophthora pistaciae. Taxonomy (NCBI): domain Eukaryota; phylum Oomycota; class Peronosporomycetes; order Peronosporales; family Peronosporaceae; genus Phytophthora; species Phytophthora pistaciae. Next base: position 5,400 of record JAIKVE010001573.1, read on the forward strand.
TCCAGCAAGCCAAAGAAGAAGCGCGTGCGCCGCGCAAAGGTAGAACTCGACCATTTGCGCGTCGAGTCGAGGAGACTGCAAGCCAAGTTAGCAGAACTACAAGCTGACAAACGCTGGAGTGGTCCGTCTGAAGAACAACAGCAACGCGATGTCCGAGCAGCTTGCAACGGCTTTGGTGTAGGTTCACGGCTCCTATCTACGCACTTGAGCGCCCCTCGAGAGAAGGAGAGACGCCTCGTGTGGAAAGAAATCGCAGAGCAGCAGCTGGAGGAGAAGAGGCGGGCTCAGCATCGAAACCGAGAACTTCAAGAAAAGCTTCAAGCTGAGCTCCAGCTCGGACTGCGAATGACACTCATGCTGCACCGTGAATCTAACGCATCGTTGCGTTCTAGCGTTGGGTGTCCACTCCCGGGTGGATTTTCCAAGTGCAGCATAAGCGATGGCGCCCATGGAGCGCCTGCGGCAAGAGCAGACAACAAGAAGAAGAGGCGTGTGCGCAGCATCCAGGCGGAGCTGCCGCTGTGTCGCCAACAGGTCGCGGAGCTGAAGCTCCAACTCGCTCGGTGCAAGCTCAAGAGACAACAACACACAAGAAGTGGTGGATCAAGTGAGGTACATGTTCCTGCTCACAAAAACGGACACCGAATATGTGAAGACGGAACGCTCTCAGTCTGGAACGGCATTGCTGAGAGGCAGCTGAGGGAGCGACTGCGAGTTGAGCAGCAACAACAAGAGCTCAAACATTCGTGCGCAGAGGCAGCTCAGTTCTCGCTGGAGCTGCAGAAAGTGATTCGCAAATTCGAAGAGAGCAAGCAGGTAAACTCCGCTGTCTCGGAGGCGATCGTGGATTAAGGAGCAGCACTCACGTGACAGCTTGTATTGCTGTGTGGTTCTGACGTAGGAAATGGTGCAGCGGGTCCGCTTCAAGAGGCAGCAGCAGTTCTGGGACTTCTCACAGACCGCTGAGGACGAAATCTTCTCCGAGCAATTGGCGACAGTGGCGAGGATGCGCTTGGAAGCCCAGCAGCAACAAGGTCAAAGCGCAGCCAGAGCGTTGACGTTTGGTCGCGGCCTGTCGATGGGCAAGGATGTCGCCAAGCCCGACCCGGCTGTCAAGGTGGGAGTCGTGCTTGAAGCCCGCTGTGGAGTGTTGCTGCCCTTCGCGCTGGAAGTGGCCGTGGAGGCGTACTGGCAGTTTTTCAGATTTGGCCACCTCGACCAAAACAGCATGGACCAAGCGCCTGAGAACGAGGTAATTTACACACCTATGCAAATATTGGACGTGCCTGTGCTGATAGCTGTTGCCATTGTTATTGTGTAGACGGACATTTTCACACGCTCATTCGATTTGCGGGCGGAATCGGAGGGTGTCGCGTCACAAGTAGGAGGCAGCTACACTTGCCGACGATACGTGGAGAGCGATGACGATGGCGCTTCGTGTACGCTAGTGTGGTCTGGTATCTGGAACATCGTGGAGCTTGGAGGAGTGCGTTTCAGAGGGATGCAGCTACACAAAAGTGGATGGATAAAGCTGCGGCGAGGACGTCAGGAAGCATCGACATCGGTTGAGACGTACTTCAAGACTACGCCAGTGTTTCACGAGAGCGTTGTTGACCCGATACCGCAGACAAAGGCTCTGATAAGCACCTTGAACTCGTCGCACGGTAGCTTGAACGACAATTTCTGCCGTGCCATGAGCGACCTGCTACTGAAAGAAGACTGGAAGTCGACGTTCAAAACTGAAGCTCATTCGATGTAATAAACGTTGTCGTTCTCTTTCACACTACATGGAGTCAAACGTCGCCTTCCAGTCTTCTTCCAGCAGCAAGTTGCTCATGTGTTGGCAGACAATGGCGTCTAACTTGCTATGTGCTTGCTGAGCGCAGTTGATGAACGTCCGTGTTTGCTCCGACGGGTCCGTGACGCTTTCATGGAATATTGGGTACGTCTCGAAGTGCGTCTCCACCTCTGTCGATGTGGACCGGTGTCCTGGAGTTTCGTGTGGTACTCTACGCAGCTGCATGATCGCCCGCTTTTGGTACTGCATCCCGTCGAATTGGACTCCGCCGAACTCCTTCACGTCGACATGCTCCACCCACGTAATCTCAACCTCGTCCACACCGACCTGCTTCTGGCACGTGTATTTGCCCGATGTGTCTGAGACCAAGCCTTCGAACTCGAATCGCAGCGAGAATGAACGAGCAATTGTGTCCGTCTACAACATCAACAGCGAGAAGCAGGAAATTAGTAACTCGCGATAAAGACACAGACAAACAGTATCCAGCCGTACCGATACATTGACAACGCTGTCAGCTCCCAGCAACTCGCCGTGTTCGGTGCAAAACAGCCGCCAGTAAGCTCTGGCTGCCACCTCCAAGCTGAACGGCACTATCGTCTTGCAATGCATCTCGAGCACGATGCCTGTGTCGAATTGAGGATCTTTGTTTATCGCTCCATAGCCCCTAGATAGACCCCAACTAAGGTCTGTCGATACGTACGGCGCTTGATACAGTTGCTGCTGTGCTTGCAGCCGTAGCTTTGCCACGCTCACTAGCTGGTCAGCGAAGACATCCTCTCCAGGGTCATTGGCAAGATCCCAAAACTTCCGTCTTCTTTCGAGAGCCCTCAGACCATTCAACCTCGCAGGAATCTCCGCTTGTAGTAACAACAGCCGGAGCTTTGACGCAAGTTGGTTTTGTTCCTGAATTGCGGCGCGCAGTTGCTGGTTCTCCTTTTGAGCACGCTCGTAGTTCCTCACTTCTTGGATAGCGAGGTCCATCCACGCAGAGCTGGGACTATTACGGCCGGAGAGACGGGCTGAACAAGCAGCGTTTGTGCCGCCATCTACAAGAACCAAGGTCAATATTACAAGTAACCGGTATGGGATAAGCTTAGTAATTGGGTTTCAGCGGAGGCAAAACAGGAAGCAGCAGCTTACAGTTGAGTCGGCGGAATTGCAGCACCGTGAGCTTTGCCTCGAGTTTCCCAGTGATATCACGCAAGTAATCCCGCTCTAGCTTCTCGCGCCGGACGCGCTTCGGTTTGGGGCGGAGGAGGATCGGTGACGCCGGCCGTGGGATGGTGGCCATTTTTGTGCGCGAGCTGTTCCGTTGTGTGCAGATTTTGGGTCGACACATTTGTGGAGCGATTACGCTGGTGCTTTTTGTCGAAAAGATGACGCCAAAAAGTTGCTATCTTTCCGATACAAGAAGTTACCGCAGCGTTTTGTCAGAGCATGAGAGGCCGTACCGCATCCAGCAATACCCAGGCCTGTATCTAGTCGCAGTGTATGAATGCCCACTCATGGCGCTGAGCTCCAGTCAGTCACTTCGATGTGATCACTGATTGTACCCATCTAGGCGTGGCTCACGAGAGTTTCTCTGGTCGTGTTTCCCTCATGCTAGAAATGCAGAGCTGGGCTTCAGGGATGAAGACCACACTGAACTTTATCGACAAATGGGAGGAAGGCTACGACACTACAACTTCTTTTGTCGATCGCTTCAAGCAGGTCTTCATCAACGGATCGAGCCTCTGTGCTACAGTACACGGTACACTGTTCGTGAAGAGGTGATACGGTCTTCGCTCGGAAAACTAAAAACTCTCTGTAACAATACACTGACTGTATTTGACTCAATTGGATATTGAACGAACTTCCATCCACGTCGAGTATCGGGTACCGTCGAGGGCGCATGAATTTGCATACCGCGCCCTAAATAAATGTATGACGCGACCGAAATGGAACGGGGGCGCTTGCACACCCAGTAATTCTAATCTATACTTACCGCCGCGTAGCGGCGGCGCTCGGCTAGTACAAGAAAAGTATCCGTTGTACTTAGGGCGGTTGCTTGGTTTTGTGGTAGAAAGCGAAATGGCACAATAGCTGAAGTCCTGCTCAATGATTGATGTGGTCCTACGAGTAGACAAAAGTGGCGGTCACAACCATGCAGACAGATATCGACGCGGCTTCAGTTTACCGGCCTCAGTTTACTTGCCTCAGTTACCGAGGTCCGAATTAACCCGATTTGGGCTGCCTAGCAGCATGACCTATCGGCCACTGCTATCCCAGTATTAGTCTATATTCATAATTAGTCTATGTGAATGGAGATCAGACTATTTCATGTGAGAGCGCCAAAAATGTGCTCACATAAATTAGTCTGAGTCAGACTAATTACCGTAGTCAGTGTAGCAGTTTAGAGTCTAGCCTAGTGTAATTGGGTTACGCGAACACGCAATACATTACATTACATTACATTATAGGTAATATTTATTAAATTACACACTCCCGCAGCGATGCACTTTCCACTTTAGCACCAACAACTGCTAAAAGAAAAAAAAAAATAAGTTCGTAGTGTTCTTAATAAAAAAACTCGGCTGCATAATGCTTGCTGTCTTGTCCAAAACAACCGTCTCAACATCATCGGCGAACTTCGGAACGAGGTTATCCCACGCAGCAATCGCCATTTCCGACGGCTTGGATTTGTTGTTGGCGGGCGTCAGTCGCATCGCGCTGAAGTAGACCTTCAGGACTGAGAATCCTTCTCGGCCACCAGCCGCCTCCTCCAGCACGACGTGCAAGGGCGTCCGCACTCGAACTTGGGCTTTGATACCATGCGGCAGACAAACGCGGCTTGCTTCGCAGTCTTGTGGCGGGGAACGACCTTGCGAGTGTAGGACCCCGTGAGACCTGGGATCCCTGGCATCACCACGAAGAAACTTGTACGCTGTGCGCCGTCCTCTTCGTCTATGTAGTGCCGATGAATGTTGACCTTGTCCCCCACGTTCTTGATGCCAAAGTTGCGGAGCGATTCCCACACAGCCTCTTCACTTTGACGTGCACTGAACGGCAGTATTCGCGTCTCCAGGACTCAAAAGTACACGCCGTCAGTCCTGTCGAGGTACACCGCGCGCGACAGATTCCCCTCTTTCGCACTGAAGAGCTCGTCGATGCTAGCGACTTGATGCTGGGACTCGCGGAGCTCCGGCTCGAACTCGCGAGGCTTTTCCTTCGGGATGTCGTTAATCATCATCGAGATCCCCTCTACGCCGAGCATTTGGCTCAGAATCTACAGGTCACACAGAATACCTTCAGTAAGTACAATCCAACTCGTGGGGAGCAAACAATGCAGTATATAATATGGCTTCCCTCAAGCTTGGATCGGCGCTTGAGTAGACGCTTGAGGTTCCTCGCCTCGAGGAGTTGTACAGCGATCTGTTCGCGCAGTGTGGCGTTTTCCGCTTCTGCCCCACGGCATCGCTCCAGCTGCGAGGACGCTACCTGCTGCCACAGTAGCGTCTTCACTGAGCTGTTTGGCCCTTCGCCTTGAGCTCGTAGGCTCAGGCGCTCCTCGAGCTTGTGCAGCGTTGCGGTCAGCTGATGCACTTGAGTGCGCAGCCTCACAATTTGCTGTTTCCAGGTGACGCGCTTGCGTTTGTTGGTCGGCTTCTTCGAGTTGTTGCCGTCGGCATCGTCACTACCGTCACTGTGGAGTCCGTCCAGCAACTCCAACGTGTCGTACTCGCGAATGAACTCGTGGATCGTGCCGAAGTCGTCGCTCGTTGTGTCTCGGAGTCTGGGGTCGGTCGGCATGTCGATTAAGGTGAAGTCGTGAGTAGCTTGGCCTTGCATTGCTGTGATCTCTGCGATGAGATCACAAATGACTGACCTGCTCAAACAGAGTGACGAAGAGAGGGCTTTCGGTACGAAATCAATAACATGATGCACTCACAATTTTTTTTGACAAATACTAACTT
>JAIKVE010001574.1:0-11148 GCA_024679115.1 Phytophthora pistaciae
CAGCCTCGGCCTGCTCGGCGGCCGAGAGCTCGCGCGGCATGGCGGTGGCCGTGCTCATGGGCGGAAAAGTTAGCGCTGTACTGCCTCCGGTTTAGCGTTGGGGGGCGCTAATCCGAAGGGTAGATAGGTGGGTGAGTGAGTTGGTTAGAGTAAATGGACCAACGGCGAGTTGCCTCGTGCCCGGGCTTCTCTAATGGCTTGTGAAGAGAGGGGGGGGACTCGACTCGGCCGCGACAGGTGGGGCGGGGCTGGTCCACAAAGAACGGTGCGTAAGCGGAACAGGATCAGTATGGGCACTGCACCGTTTGATTCGGGACGGAGGTCCAGAAGAGCCAATCACAGGGCGGAACTTGCGATACGGAATGGACATGACAGGAAGCAGGCAGCGTGTGTAATGCTCGAAACGGGCCACCGTTGGTAACCGAAAAGCCAATTCCGGAGCATGTCCAGACACTGGACAGGGGCAACAAACAGCCTGCCAGCAAGGAAGCCGAGAGCTTTGCCTTGCCACAGTACAGTCTCTAAAGTGTCGGCAGATAGATATCCTTGACTCGTTCCTCTTGCCTCCCATCAGTGCAAGACCGGTAAAATATATATTGGAGGTGACGAACGAATTTACTTACCTTGTGTAGTTTTTGATGGGCATGCACTGCAGTTGCAGCCGCGGACGTAAACAGCAAGAGAAAAAAATCATTTCCCTGGCCGCGGCCGCAGCAGATCGGTGAACCCACTCGGGCCGCACTTCACATCCTTGAGCCTGCATCCCCAGGGTGGGTGAGTGGGTGAAACATCCTCGTCCTGGTCCCGGTCAGGTCCGGGTCGACACGCACAAGATCTTTTCGCGCCGCGCGACGAGTCAAAGTGCAACGCTCGCTCTCGGTCTCTCTCTGTAGTCGCTCGCTTGTCGACGCCGCGAACGCACTTGAACGCGGTGACGGCGGCTCAAGGATACAGTACACAGTATCCTCTCGTCGACACTGCCACCTGTCGCCTCGTTTTGACGCTCACGGACCGACGCAACAAGTTGATGCTGGCGGGTGTCGACGGACGCAATGTAATGTGCGTTTCGTACAGTACAAATAAGATTTTCGCAAGGTGGGACCATTACAGCCCTGAGCACGAACAGCCGAGCCAACGCTGATATTATCACCAGCGTCACTCACTCGCAGGGCTCAACCCTCTCTCTCTCTCTCTTGCGCTGATCTCTCTCTTTACTGTACCCGTGTTACAGCCTTCATAGAGATCTGTAGCGCTGCTAGAGGTTCCTGCGAAGACGAGGGCGTATTTTTAGTTGCCGTTCTTAGCGGACACCTCCAAACTACATCCTCCGTTCCTCTGGACGTGTGTGTGTGTGTGTGTGTGTGTGTGACCCATGAGATCGTGTTAGTAAGCTGCGGGTGCAAAGTCTGTTCGCTCCTCGGCGCCGTCGGCCACCAACACGCCACTCAAGCCGTGCCCACGATCCTGCCTGGGATTGGATCCCCCCACGTCACAAATGCCCGTGAAAGCTGCAATGGCTGCGACGGCGCCGACGCCGTTCAAGGGCGAAACCTTTCCTCAATACGTGCTGTACCGATCCACCCGCCACCGCATCACCTTAGATGTCACTACTGTCGACGTCCAAGCACCGACACCGTCTCTAGTTGTACATGTACAGCCCCCAGCGACAACTCTGTTGACTGCAGCAGCGTCGAGACTCGAGCAAGATCAGCCGCCGCCGCCACGCAGAGCTCGATTAGCTAGCACCGGCTTCAGACGGCCGCTACCGTCGCCGAGTCTGCGACCGTCGCTGTCCGAACAGCTCAATAGCATCTCACAAGGAGCGCAGGCGATCACCGCCCAGCTCGCGACAACCTACAACCTGCCGGGCCGTTCAAACGCACCTGCGCTCGCGTCCTCCAGCAGCCACGCGCACACCGACCTCACGCACGACAAGCTCGCATTCCAGGCCACCACCATCGGACTCACCGTCGGCAAACTCGAGTGTCGCTTCCCGTGTCCTGCCACTTTCGCGTCCGACCGCTGCACGTACTTGTTCCAGCACCCGTTCGAAGCCAAGGAGGTGCTCATGATCATGTACTACCGCGACATGCTGCACGCCTCCGTCAACATGGCAGACCACAGCTTCCGCTTCCGACTGTCGCGAGTCCTCGAGCAGTTCGGCGACGACTACAACCCCAAGAACGCGCAACACTGGATTCGAATCGTCCTGGCCACCGCAAGCGAAGCGCAGAAAGTCAAGACATTTCTCGCAAGTCTTGGCGTCACCGACAGAAGACGTTCCTCCCCTTCATGTTCCTGAGATGTCCTGTAAATCACACAAATAACAGTGCTGCTAACCCAGCCAGACACCCACGATACCTCCCAAAACAATAGAGCAACGAGTGTTGCATTCATAACGAGTGTGCTGGTGTGCGATAGTATCCGTGCCCTGTCATGTCATGGCCCTCTCCAGTGCCTACCTGTCTTCCGCGAAGAAATCCGGCAAGTTTGAGACGCAGTTTCTTGAGTGAAGCCTCACCACTCCGATTCAGCACAGCTCAGCTCAGCTTTGGCAACAACCAGAGATACAACAAACAGCATCCTCATCCCATCCAACCACTACGCTGCAAACGCTCTCTTGTCATCCTGCTCTCCAAACTCTTCCCAGCATCAATCTTCCGCCTAGTTCATGCGCTTGCTCATCGTCCGCCTCCTTGAATAGCGCAACCCAGTCGATCAATGCAATAGGATGAAGCCTTACGCCGTACCTGGGGGTCCTTGCGTCTTTTGAGCAGTAACGAATCACGAAGCATAGCAGCACAAGGACCAGGGACCAAACCACCACAGGAACAAGAACACAACACATCATCAACAACCACATCACCAACCAACAAGAGCATCACCACCGCCTCGTGCTCGTCGCTAACCACACCTCTTATAGCCACCATTTCATACAGATACGCGTGGATCGACTCGTTGGCGTTTAATCCAAACGAGCGACCAATGATCGAGCGAAATAGCGGCATCGAGACCGATGGGCGCACATCAACAATCACACAATAATACACTCAACGAACCTGTGCAGGTGCGCTTGCGGGGGTCGAGTCAGCGCCGCTATCGGGTGCGGTCGAAGGCGTGGCAGCATCGGACGCAGAAGCGGAAGCGTCAGCATCACCGGGAGCCGCGGCAGCACCATCGGCGCCAGCAGCCGCGCCAGCCTGCTGCTGGTATTGCTGGTACGCCTCAGCACTAGCTTGAGCAGCAGCACCGGTGACACCCCACGCCGCGTTAGCCGCATCCACGCCGTAGTACGCGGCGTACTCGTAGTAGCCGTTCCAGTACGCGTTCGGGTCATTCGGGTCGGCGGTGGTCGCAGCCGCTTGCTCACCGCCAGCAGCCGCTGCCGTCGTAGACGCAGAGGCATCCTGCTGATAGTACTGACCTTGCTGACCCTGCTGTTGGTAGTACGCGGCATACTGGTCCTGTTGGCCTTGAGCTCCGTAGCTGCCATACTGCTGCTGCTGGCCGTAGCTGCCGGACTGGCCTCCATAGCTTCCAGATCCACCGTAGCTGCTGTCGCCTCCATAGCGACCGCCACCACCACCACCGTAGCCATGACTGCCAGCACCTTGCAAGATAACCATGTCGACCTCTTCCTTCGCCCCCGTGAGGTTCTGAGGAGGACCCTGAATGGAAATGGTACGCACAGGCGGGTTCGAGCCCGGGTCCGGCACCTGCGGGATCTGAATGCGCACAGCGTGGCGGTCCTGGATGCCCTTGATCGTTTCTCCGCGCTTGCCGATGATGACACCCACTCGGTCGTTAGGCACCTGCATGTAAATGGTTTGGCCCGAAGCCATGCCGTAGCCATGGCGCTGTCCCGGCTCCTCGCTAATCATAGACTGGATCTCGAACTTGGCAGCCTCCTTCGCCTCCATTGTGCCGCGAATGGTGATCAGACGCATGTCGGGGTGGTTCGGGTCCGGCGTCTGCGGAATGGTCACGCTCGTACCCGTACGCTGCTGAATAGCCTTGATCGTGCATCCACCGCGGCCGATAATGAGCCCCACACGCTCGTTCGGCACGAGCAGCTCCACCGAGTCGGTGCCGTCCGGGTTGATGCCGCCGTAGCGCGCCATGCGGTCACGGTCGTCACGCTCGCGGAAACCACCGGCACTTCCTTGGTTCTGCTGTCGCTCGTCGATGAGGTTCTGGATGAGTCTCTGCGCCAGATCCAGCGCATCCTGGTTGCCCGTGATGTTCACAAAGCGGTCAGGAGTCTGCGGAGCTCCCTCCTCCTCACGGACGATCTGGATATGAGCTCCACTCTTCATCTGCAGGTCGCGGATCGTCTCGCCGCCGCGGCCGATAATGTATCCCACCAATTCACGGGGCACCTTCATGTCATACGACGACTGTCCATCGCTGCTTCCGGGGCCGTAGTGGGCGTTGCCGCCGGCGCCGCCGCCAGAGTGGCTGTCGCCATCCCTCGGGCCGCCGTAGTTCTCGTTCAACGTGCCGTTGAGCTCCGCGACCTTGCGCAGCTGCTCCTGCTTGAGCTTCATCGCCTGCTGAGGGTTGAACAAAATGTCCTCCACGGCGCTCTGCGCCTTGGCCACCGCCTCGTCCGTGTCGGCCGTGATGAGCACGTGCAGCTCCTCGTTCTCGTCCGGGTCGCCCGTGGGGTCCTTGGACGAGCCCTTGCCGCGGATCAAGATGCGCGCTCCCGACTCGTCCTCCATGCGCTTCTGATTGGATCCGCGAGGACCGATGAGCAGGCCTAGCAACATAAAGTCACAATAAATTAACAATTGCATCCTGTATCATTGACCAGCAAATAAAAAGAAAATAGTCCCGCCCAGCCCACGCGTACCCATGAAGTTAATGTCCGGGTACTTGTCCACAGGGATGTACACTTTCTTGCGCTTCTTCTCGCCCATGCCGGGTGCTGGACGCACGCCGCCGTCCACTGCAGCAGCAAAAAGACACAAAATTATCGTTAGCTCGTCGCAAAAATATCAGAAACTTCAACTATGGGGACCAAAAACTCACCGTCACCCTGCAACACAAAACAGAGCACAAAAATAGATCACACCAAAACGCAAAATGGTCCGTCAGCTAAAAGCACCCTTCGGTGTCACTAAAACCGCGCGTAAAATGCCGCACCTCCCATCGGCTCTTGCGCTTGCCCAGAGCGTCGCCGCCCGGAATTGCCGCCGCCGCCAGACGCGCCGCGATCTCGCGTGCACGGGCCACCGGGTCCATGTCTGCCATCGTTCGTCTACAGGGAGAGAGGGGGGTCGCTCTGCACGAGTCTTGCTGGAGCCTTGAGCCTTCAACGCGTGTGTGGCCAGTTTTCACTGGGCGGCAATTTTCCGCCAATCGCCGCAGACTCACTTATCCATGATTCGCTAATATTTGATCTGGATTTAGACCAATCACTGATGTCAAGAATTACTTCAGTAAATAACGTTAGATAAGCAATCATACGTAGATAGTGTGGCAAAATGTTGTTTAAATGTTGCCTGAGGTACAAGCAACTTTTTTTCGACGAATTAATCTGTGCTGATAGAAATATACCGCAATTCGCATGTAGAGAGCTGCACCCTATATTCACCCCGGTAATGTTGATGTGTATTCGTACTTAATAATACCACATACAAAATTCAACATGTCGTATAAGGCACAACTGTAATATTGTGGTTATATCTTATTTGCCAGGTATAATATTTGGTCTGATTAGATAAAAATGTGCAGGTCGCTTCATATGATTGGCTGATGTAGGTGCATCTCTTAAGTGGGTGCATCTCTTAAGCCAATCATATGAAGCGACCTGCACATTTTTAAGTGGGTGCACCTACATCAGCCAATCATATGAAGCGACCTGCACATTTTTATCTAATCAGACCAAATATTATACCTGGCAAATAAGATATAACCACAATATTACAGTTGTGCCTTATACGACATGTTGAATTTTGTATGTGGTATTATTAAGTACGAATACACATCAACATTACCGGGGTGAATATAGGGTGCAGCTCTCTACATGCGAATTGCGGTATGGACAGCCTCACACAGATTAATTCGTCGAAAAAAAGTTGCTTGTACCTCAGGCAACATTTAAACAACATTTTGCCACACCATACTGGCCAAAGTTGATAGAAATATACAGGTAAAAATGGCGGACCAGTTCGTGGCACGGTCCATACAAAACTAAGTCATTTCAAATCACCTGGAACATCTTTTACGTTTGGACCACCCCGTTTTTCGCCAAAAGTATACTGAAACCAAGTCAAAAACCGTGCCAAAAATTGGCACCGTGCCAGGATTGGCACTTTACCTTGTGGTTTCTTTGCGATATTGTGCTTTGCAATGGTTTTGGCAATACGAGGCGAGATTTGCTGTATTTATAGCGACCACCTGCTATATTTACGATAAATCGACGTACATAAATGGGTGGAGGCCTAGAATTACGCTAAAAGCGCCATAATTGCACTTTTGAAAGTGCAATTGTGGCTGTGCTGCTGCAATTCTGTCGGCTTTTATCCACAAGCACCTAGACACATGGCAATTATGCATAAGAGGGTGGATGTGCTGGGGATCGCGGACGGTGGTGTAATGGGCCAATGCATGGCCGTTGACAGGCTCTTCCAAGTCGATATATATATATGAGAAGGTGGATTTATGCATAATTTTAGCAGGTCGTGTATCTTTTTTCACACATATTTAGGAGCAGGCTTTGCCATAATTAGCGTTTAAAATGGTCGGCAAAATCATTGCAAAGCACAATACAACTAAAGAAATAAAGTTTGATTGAACCGCGGGGTGGCGATCAAGCAAAAGGCCTTGGAGGCACTTGGAGGCACTGGTGCATTTACTAAGAGCCTGCACCGGCAAGACTCTTTAGCTGAGCCAAGCGTGGAGAACACTGCGAATCGGCTCGTGAGTCGTGAAGTTGTTCCGCCACCATTGCTCATATTATTTTTTTTACATATTACAGTATTCGCGGTCTCTTGTGTATGCACTCAGAAGGAGAGCGAGTAGCAAAAGTTGTTGCCTACATGAATGCTCTGGGCCAAGATCCATGGCGACCTCTGACTCCTCCGACCATCAAAAGCAAAGCAGTGGGAGCAACATCACATACGCGACAAACAAAACGTATATTCATTCACTGGTGTCGGAGCCGGGTTAGATAGCTCCTGGGAATTCCTCGCCGACTCCACCAGCACAACTGTATGTCGGGCAGCAGGTATAGTGTAGATGTATGGATGAAAGACCCAGTGGAACCATTTGTCAGTGCTTGCTTCGTCGAGAGGGTTGGTGTCGTTCGTTGAGCCCGAGGATTCCGCCTCCAGCATGCGATGCCGTCTACAGCTCTGAGGAGGGGCCATGCAGCGGCCGCATGGTTGACTCCAATGAGGTCGGCGGCGAGCAGCTGGGCCATGGCTATGATGAATGAGTTCAACGCAAGCGCTTGAGCTGTCGGGGGTGGAACCACGAGTAAACAAGCTACTGCAACACGAAGGTTGGTTCGCCGCCCACTGCCTCGATAAATGCTGGTAGATTGCAGTAGAACGTCGGTATATTGAAGACGGGTTTTGGTTTGAGTGGCCTGCTCTGCATTCTGCTAGCAAACCTACGGTAAGCTACCTGGTCTCCGTTGTTGCTGTGGCCTGGAGCGAAGTGCAGCGAAGGTGGCAAGACGGTGGTAAGTTAACAGCGAGGGCAAAGCTACGCTGGGTCAAGCCGCAGCGTCATGTACCTAGGAGGAATGTGGTTGGATGAGAAAGGAAGCAAGCGATGGGTCGCTTCTCCTTTATCGCATGTGTTGGTCAAACAGCAAGTGAAATTTGCGTCCCACCAGTGGCACGCAAATTTACAGTGTGGGCTCTGTATAAAGGGGTGGCAATCGTACCGTTAGGCGAGACCCGACGATTCCTCTTCCAGCTCGCCGCCCACTTGGGCCTACTGCGGCGAGCAGCGAACAGCTTGGTCTTCTAATAAGCAAAGGTTGTCCGTATTCTACGCTAGCTAGATAATCCGAACAACGAGGTATTCTACGTGTACGTAGGGCGAGGTCGTGACCCATTACGAAGCCATGTTCCACCTTGAAGTCGGTTTTCGACCTATTGTGGCCGCTCTCAGCTCGAGCACTCAATCACCCACTCTTGCATTGGCCATGAAGAAGGCGGAACTGGTCTCCATTGTGCGCAGCTTGTTGCCTCCAGGAGCGACGTGGCCTACGGAACGCGGTGGGCGGCGCTTTGAAGGTGGCAAGACGGTGTTGATGCTGGTCACAGCGCATTTAGCAGTGAAGCTCATCGACCTCGTTTGTCACCACTACACGGGCGACTTCTGGGCCAGAGACGCCTTCAGACGCCACGTGATCATGGACGCGTGCTACCGCGGCGTTGACCGCTTAGTGCTCCAGCGGTTGATCAAGTGGGCGAGGAAGACGAGCTTCAGGGTGGTCATCCCCATGTCGAGGGAGGACGTCAACGGGTTGGACGCTGTGGAGCTCGCAATTGCTGGGGGTCATGGACAACTGGCCTCCTGTTTGCTTGAACAGCATGGCGCCAGCTCACACGACACTTTACTATGCAAGCACTACCCGTTGAAGGCGCTGGAGCTTGCTGTTGAGTCCAGGAACGAGCAGTGCGCAAGGGGTGTCCTTGCTAATAAGCGTGTTGTACGCCACCTTCAGCCTGGGGCGGCAGTGCGACTGAACCTGATCACGCGCTGGGAGCAGCGTCAAGCTCCGGTGAAGAGGCTCTACAACGTGTTCACGTGTGTCGGAGCTGCGATACGTTGCGGGATGCCGGGCATTGTGCAGATAATCTATGAGCTGAACCCCGTTGAGACTCGACAGGCGGCTTGGTACGCGGTGCACAAGCTGGAGTCACAGGGATCACAACTGGACTGCAGTTGCCAGTCATCCGTGGACGACGCTGCCGAGTGAGGTGATGTCGCGGATAATGAGCTTTTTGCTCCCATCGGTGAAGGCGGAGATGAGGAAGACGGCGGTCCTGATCGAGTACAGCGTCAACTGACGGGTCCAAAGCTTAGTCATCGAGAAAGCGTCCCGTAATCTGAGTGAGAACGTAATCTGTTGATGCTGGCACAGCTCCAGCGACCACGAAATTCTGCCGCGACTACAGAGTTCCATCCTTGCTTACTCAAGTAGAGCGAGGCCTTGAAGGCGCTGGAGCATTTACTAAGAGCCTGCAACGTCAGGACTCTTTAGCCGAGCCAAAGCCCAGCGTGAAGGATAGTGTGAATCGGTTTGTGAGGCGTGATCGACTTGAGCATCATCATCAGGAATCCTGATGGTTGTGGCGACCAAGGAGCCCGATCCTCGACTGGCCGTCAAGCTCATCGACTTTGTGTGCCCACTCACTGAGGACTGTTGGGCGCGAGACTCGTGTGGACGCCACGTGGTCATGGCTGCGTGCTATGAAGGCGTCAATCCGTCAGTGCTGCTACGCTTGATCAAGTGGGCCCGGAGGCGCAGTCTCAACGTGGCTCTCCCGATGTCCTTCCAAGACCTTCAAGGCCTCGATGCAGTGGAGCTCGCCATCCAAAGAGGATACGGAGAGCTGGCCTCCTGTCTGCTGGAACAACGCGACCCCGCGACACACGACCACCTGCTTTGTCTCCACTACCCGTTGAAGGTGCTGGAGCTTGCTATCGAGTCGACGAACGAGCAGTGCGCAAGGGACGTCCTGGCCAACAATCGCGTGGTGAACCATCTCAAGCCAGGGAAAGCAGAGCGTCTGAACCTGATCACACGGTGGACGCAGCGCCAAACCCCCCAACAAGCGGCTCTACAACATCTTCACATGTGTCGGTGCCGCAGTTCGCTGCG
Source organism: Phytophthora pistaciae (assembly GCA_024679115.1). Lineage (NCBI taxonomy): Eukaryota > Oomycota > Peronosporomycetes > Peronosporales > Peronosporaceae > Phytophthora > Phytophthora pistaciae. The sequence continues at coordinate 9,851 of JAIKVE010001574.1, forward strand.
GGATGGCAAGTATCATCCTCGGTATCTTCAAGATAAACCCCGAGGAGACCCGTCAAGCTGTCTGGTATGCCGTTCACAAGCTGCAATTGGAGGGCTCTGCCACTCAGGCTCAGGTGGCTCCAGAGATGCATCGAATGGCGAGTTCCTATCTGCTGCACAAGGTGTGGCCGCAGATTAGCGTGATCGTGTTGCTCCGCCACCATGAACTGCTGGCAAGACACGAGCATACCGGTAATTGCTCGTTGTTGGAGCCGATACGCCGCTGGAGGCTGTGTAAACATCGCGACTGGGACGCCATCGCCTCCCACGCCTGGACGACAGTCCCGAGCGTGATATTCTCCAACGTTCTGAGCTTCCTCCTGCCCTCCGAACTCGCAGAGGCGAGGAGCATGGCCGTCTTGGTCGAGTACTGAAGTGTATCCACACCCCTCGAGCAATAAACGTCCTCGTCGGCCCTTCTTCTTGAAGAGACCGTCGCTCTCTCTCCTCTGTTTGCTGTTCGATCGACAGTTCGTGGGTTACAGTGGTGCACCGCGTTTTCGGCACCGGTATAAATTAATGCCCCAAGATAGTAGATTGGGATTTGAGCACATTAAAGGTACTAGTGACCTATCATGTATGATTTCCTTCTATAGCCGATTTATGTATCCATGCCGAATACGCGGTGCACCTCTGTACCAACATCGCGCAAGGAGCCAAGCTGGGATCTGCTCACGCAAAGTTGGTGGAGGAAAAACTTGAGCACATCCCACTGCAGCGCGATGCGCTCGCGGAGAAGCCGATGCAGAGACTCTGGCTGTATATAGCTGCACACCACCTCCACTGCAGTGGTTGCCGGTATCGACTCCTCAACTGCCGGCGACAGGCGAGTACATGTAGAGACTGAAGCCATTCATCCGCCTTGTGCTGCGTTGCGTGCGTCCAACGAAGCTCTCGAGAACTGAAGTTTCGTCTGACTCCCTTCTGGCTTTCTACGGTCTCCGTCCGTCCGTCCCATCTTTGCGGCAGAGCTTCCCGATCCTCTACAGGAGCTGCCTGCTCAACGGACATCTGCGCCGCCCCGCCCGCCCGTTCGGCATTCCCAGACTCCCCGCGTCTAGCTCAGCACCCGACAGAATGAAGTTCCAGCTGCTCGCCATCGCCGCCGTGCTGGCGCTCGCCTCCACCTCCTCCGTCGTCGACGCGCAGACGCTCGGAGACAGCGTCATGGCCGGCAACGACAACGGCGCCACCATGGTCACCGAGAGCCTCACGGAGAGCGCTGCCGGTGACATGACCACGACGGACTCGGCTGCCAC
>JAIKVE010001575.1:0-11147 GCA_024679115.1 Phytophthora pistaciae
GACGTCAGTCTCCGACCCGGCGAGTGCGTCGAGGTCGCCAAGATGGTGGCAGGCACGCAGTCCGACAGCAACCTGGAAGGGCAGTGGGTGGCGGGCTCGCTCGACCGGCCGTCCAGACTCGTGACGACCATCCGCGCGCCCGGCACGCCGTCGGACGACCACAAGCCGCTCGTCTTCCACCTCAACGGCAAGCCCTTCTCGCGCTGGTACTACGACTGGGAGAGCGGCGCCAACAAGGCGCAGCGCCTCATGAAGCCCGTGCTGAAGGCCTACATCGTCGAGCGCTGCGCCATCGACCAGGACGACAACTTCATCGCCTTCACGAGTCGACACGCGCGCACGCAGCTGTACCGCGTGCTCAGCGTCGTGACGTCGCCCGAGTTCACCGTCATATCCTACCGCCGCGCGCCGTCCGAGCAATACCAGGGGATGATACCCGATGGCGGATCACCAGCGTACGCGGATCCTTCTTACCACTGTGGTCTAGACCCTGCGCGTAGTTTTCATGCCTCGTACTCGCAGCACTCGCGCGTGCTGGATAACCAACTGCGCGGCCCTAGCGCCATGAAACCAGATCCCAGCGAAGTGTACCACGAGAGCCGCCCGCAATTATCGCGGATATCAACCCCGCCATGCTACCCGATGGAAGTCTCTGATCGACTGGAGGACCAGTTGCGATGGGAGCACGCGAACGAGTCGGCCGTGTCGGTGTCGAAGAATCTGGCGCTAGTGTACTCGCTCATTCGCTGGGCGCCTCTCGGCGTCTATGCTTCTTGTGTTGATGAGGTTGCGAGTTGTGTTCAACAGCGTCTGCAGGAGGCGTTTGAAGGAACTTCAGGCTCGAGCGAGGTCGACAAGCTCAACTGTTTCTCGAAAGTTTTATTTGACCAGGCGGATACAGACGCAGCCTCGGCTGCAGCGTCATCGTTTCCCAAAGACGACGTTGGACCCTCGAGGACGCTGCCGAGCCAGATGAATTCGCTGCTGAGCGCTCTAGCGCAGGCGACGCTGTGGTTCTTTTCGAAGAGAACACAGCGTTGGATACGCGCGTTCTTCTTGCAGTACGCCGAGTCCGTTCTGGACAAACAATCGCTCCGCGCGTGCTTCGTGCTGTTCGTGAAGGAAACGAGAGACCGCCTCGACACGGAAGTGTTCCAGAACACACAACTGCAGAGTCTGGCTAACGTGGCCGAGGAAGTTATCGCCGCGGTGTACTCTTGCTCGTTCTTCCACGCGCGACGCCCGCAAGTTCGGGAGATTTTGAGCGGCCAGAGCTTCGCAGGCTGGAGTGCGTTCGTGGCTCAGATGCGCCAGACCTACGTCAATGTATCGACTGGTTCAAGTTGCGTGCCGCAAACGATAGGCGTGCGTGGTTCCGAGTCGAGCTTTAACCGATCGTATCCGCCACAAAATTCGGTTGAAAGCGACTGGAACGCCGAGTGGCTTCTGCAGGTGGACGAGGCGGTGTGGAAACCGAGCCAACAAGCAATGAAGGCTGACTCGAACAGCGCCTTTGATGGTCTTGCAGAAGACGGCGAAGCAGTGTGTCTGCTCACCTTGTTCGAGGTGATCTCGCAGATAGTGCGTCTGCAGGTGGCAATCGACGCACAAAACTGCGTTCTGCGCATTCGTTCAACTGAAGGTGTTGCTGGTGCACTGGACTGTATGCGGTTGGTGTTGGACGGCAAGGAGCGGGTGTTCTCACAATTTCCCAACGGATTGGCGTCGGGCATCGGATCAGGGAAACACGGAGATTACATCGGAGAAACGCGGGTGGAGAAACCCGGACGCCTCGTAGTATATCTGCAGCTTTTCAACTGGTCTACAGAGCTACGCCGTCCGTCTTACCACGTGCGGCTACGAATCGAATGCTGGCAGAGCAAGCGACTGTGTGTTAGCGGTGATGTGCTTGCAACCACCGCACCAGCGTCCTTCCCGCCGGAGGACATTTCGAACCTGGGGGAGGTGCCGCTACGAATGAAACGCGCAGCGGTGGCGAACTTCTTCGAGCCACAACTTCAAGAATATTCAGCTGGCGAGTGGGCTACGTCTCCATCCGCTGGACCATGGAGGGAGCTGGGAAGATTTCGCTTGAGTTACCTGAAGGCGTAGAGGCTCGCAAGCACGAAGTAGTTTTTAGTGAAAGTCTAACCATTCGAATATTGCTAACAATTTTCGCAGAGATTAACGAGGCAAATTTCATTATCAAACGATCAGTACAAAACTCGCACCAAAGTCATGTCAAGGATACCTGACACGTTACCAAAACACTAACTTTCGCGGAACTACAGAGCCCGGAAATCGGCTGGCGTGTAGACATCGTCCGCCATAGCTACTTCGGTGTCGATATACTTGCAAAATCAGCAATGATAAGTGCAGCCGCTTATTCATTACCAACCTGTTGATGCGTCTGCGCATCGCCTCGCGCGCTGATCTATTACTGCAAAATATACGTGTCCAGCCGTGTTGGCCACTAAGCTCTTATCATCATGACATCATAGGGTGATGAAAACCCGTCGTTTAAACGAACGACGAATTCGCGTTGACCGGTTCTAGAAGGATAGACGTCATTTTTGTACACCTAAAGGCGGCATCAACACCTCGCAGGATGCGCGCACACGCATTGGTCAAACAGCCAACACAGGGATGAATATCAAGCACACTTGCGAAAACGCGCGATGGTTTCTCTTGATGTTCCGGGTGTAGCAAGGAATCCAGGACAAGATGCTCCGTAGGAAACGAAAATCCAACCGTCCGCCGCGTGGTTACTCATGGTGGACGCACAATTGGCGCGTTGTAGCTCATCTACCTTCCCACGAAGGCAACACGCCACAACTGTTGCCGCGAGAAAACGCGCACAGCTCCAGTTCTCACCACAACCTTCGCAGCTCGCTACTTGACTGCATAGCTGCCTCCAAAAAATGCCCATGATCCGCTTCACTATCATTTGATACCGCCAGACGAACCAGATTCGTCGATCCAATTGACAGCTCAAAGATTGTGTAATCATATTGCGCTGTCCACAACCGGAAGACGCAAAATATGCAACACAAAACCCCAGTCAATATCCTCCATCGCTTTGAAAATATGCCTACACACCGTCGGGTGTCGACGTGAAATGGACGGAGAGCGCCGGTAGTGAGAACCTCTCGATAGCGACCACATCCCACCACCAGCACCCGCTGCGCTCAGCCTCGGCAGTCTTACAAAGACCGATTGAGCAGCGACCACATCCCACCACCAGCACCCGCTGCGCTCAGCCTCGGCAGTCTTACAAAGACCGATTGAGCTCCGAAAGCACGCTTCGATTCACCAAAATCGACCTGCTGTCCACAGGAAACCTGCTACACTCGAGATGCTGCCCCTCTCTGATGCGGTCGCATCCTCTTTCGTTGCCGTAGCGAGCAACCCACAATTCGATCACACCACTGGCTCGCACTCCCCTTCAATCATTTGTTTAGCGACGCACTCGCACTTTTCACGATCAATAGTTGCGTCGGAAATCGGATTGGTTTCGACACAGCGGCTGCTCGCATTGCTGTCCTGGCAGCAGACAACGCGAACATCCCAGTTGTGCGCTTCACACCCGACTTTGAATCTCTCAGAAATGCAGACCAAAGATACGAGGACACTCCGGCCACTCCACTCTCCGATCTGCTCCTGATCCAACGCTACAACCGGTGCGGCAGGGTATTTTGCTTTTCAATCGCGTGTTGGTGTCGAATGAATCGGCAACCAGGCCGAGTAGGACCCATCTAGCCAGAAATCCAGGACGAGATGCTCCGTAGGAAACAAAATCCGCCCGTCCACCGCGTGGTTACTCACGGCGGACGCACATTGGGCGCGTTATACGGACGCTTGTCCAGACATTGACTATATGTATTAGCAAAGTCATCATCGATGAGTAAAGGCTTGATACGTGGCAGGCAGACCTACCACTCCCTGGATTGGGTGCAACGTGTGAGCTCCTGAACTTGAACTTGGAAAAACCCTGAGTCGTCCCTCATAAAGACGATCGGCCCCAGTCGGATTCAAATGCTTCAAATGGAAAGACGTCAAATACGCGTCCTATGAGTAGAAAAACTTCGCACTTCACATGAACAACACCAGCGTATCTAAACTCCACACACACGACCGATGTTTGAGAATCAGAGAAATGTAAATGTGACGCACCCGCAGAACCAAGATTATCGTGACAGCGGTAGATCTCCATCTACTCCCCGGCATTAGAATAGCGCCGTCCCGGTAGACACCCCCCACCTTACCGTAATTGCACACGAGACAACTTGACGAGAATGGTTCAGCTAGATCGGTGCAGGGACATCACATCGAGTTGGGCTCCTTGCTAGCGCGTATACGATTTCTGCAATCGGAAATTAAAATCGATCTGTCCAGCAATGTTGGTCATGGTTTTGTCATCGTCGCGAAGTGAACGACAGATTTGCGTCTACCAGTTCAACAAAACACTCGTCATTACATTCAGCAAAACAAACACCGAAATTTCATAGATGTGCCCGCAAGAGCTGCTCATACAGCACAGATTTCAGACAGTACCTCGTCACGACAGAGTACTTGGAGTTTGGGAATATACTACTCACCTTTCAGCGGCAGCTAATAATTTCCCGGGCCATCTTGTTTCTTGGTCGGTGTTCATCATTTTACGAGTTATCATACGATTATAAAAGATCATGTTTACTTCAACGCACCTTTTAGATAGCCTTGGATTCACTCGCGTTGGTGAAGCTGGCTGCATCAGCCTCTTCAAGCTCGGAGCTTACCTGATTCGTGGTGAAATCTTGCCGAGCTGACATAAAGAGCAACTTGAACAAGGCAAACTGGTGATTCAAGCGGCGAATCCCGTTTGTGACCTCTCCTCGTAGCAATAGTATCGGCCTGTCCAACGGCGAATGAGTTTTCTTACTGACAGGCGTTTCGAGTGTATCGAAAAGCGATCGATTGCTCCATTTGTACAGCAAAACAATCGCGACATCTGTATAGGCCAACAATGCCCACTCCCCAGCATAAGATAGCACCTCGACGAGCACATCACGCTAGCAACGTACACGAATTGAGCTTTCTACTTTCTGTGGCAGGTTGGAGGGACCATCAACTAAATCGAAATTCACCTCGCTGACATCACGATACTTTCATCAAGTCGGTCAATCATTCGCCCATCCTTCGCCCCTTCATTCCCACAGCATCATCCAAAAGCCCACAAGTGGCTGCATTATTTGTCACTGGACCTCGCTCACTTCGCAATGTCCAACCTGCCGATGATTGTTGATAGCAGCAAGAGAACCCTTGCGCCTCTAAAACAATGTGCTGCCTTAGCAAATAGTCGAGCTGGGCATAGGAATTCATGGAACGTGCTGCAGAGCACCGACGTGTAGACACCACAACTCTGCCTCATGACCCCTCGCATTTGCCTTTCACCCCACTTCATTCAATGAGAAGAACGTCCACACGTGAAGGACACAGTAATTAGGCCATACCATCAGCACGCTAAGAGCTTGGAGTACGGATCCATAATCGAGCGAAGAGGGGAACTTGCAGGTTGTGGGTTCATGGGGCCTTCATCAATATGCCCCCAACTTCTCGCAGCATTCCCGGCGTTCAGTGGCATGTCAGCATGGCTGGAGCCGCAGAAGCTACGCACCCGATTTCCGCCGGGGACTGGCCAAAACTCGCTTCAGTGGAGATGCTGCTGAGATGGAAGCGTCTTTTTCGCCGGCAAGAATAGTTTCCGCTGCAAAATTTGAGCGCTGCTGATCAAAGGAAGTCAAACGAGTAAATCTAGCTGTACCAGCTAATAGTTTTTAGGGCTATATGTAGGTACCGTACCTCGAAGTAGCTTTTAGTGGTCCGTCTCAAAATGAGTCACCCCTTTATTTTTCAGTGCTTCATGTGCGCAGGTACAACCATCTATCTTCGCCTTATGCCCCCTCGATGCGTACAGACTGCCAACAATTAGCTTCGGCATCACCGTGGGAGGCCTCGGCTCGTGAAAGGGTCCTGCTATTACAGTACGGCGGTCTTGCGTGGGTAATTGCGTGGTCTCACGCTTGTTGGAAGTGTCTTGTAGAGCAGTGCTGGAAGCCCCATGATGAACGGCCATGACTCGCCGTCTCGTATCTGAAGGAGAGAGGGCCGCCGCGTCATCTGTGTCGAGCTGCTCTACTGCATGAAGCTCTGCCTGCTATCAGACCGATAGTATCGGTGCAGCTTCACCGGTTGCTACAGGATGGACCACGGGGCTCGATCCGCCTTTGACTCTGTCGACGTAGGCAAAGTCAGCTATGATAGCGCGCAGACAAACAAGTCTCCGATCCATGCGATGCCTCTGCTATAAGCTGTGCCATTCAAAGACCAGCGGCAGATCTCAATCAATCTCGACGTGTGCTTTGCTGCTTCAAAGGCTGAAACCCGCGTCCCCAACTCCACTATATACCAACAGATTTGCTCGAACGACTCGGTCCAAGCCGCGATCCCTGCGGTGCCGTACATGACCTTAAGGCCACTGTGCCGTGGGCAAGACATCTTGCCCAACGAGGGCGCAACCGCCCTCGTACTTAGCGCGTGGTAGTGTCTCCTTCTGTCCCGGCAGACCAAAGAGGCGCTCCCTGGTTTGTATAGAAAAAAGACCGCGCGCAAGTCGCACCATGGCGCCGCCGCCCCCTCTTGAGGTGGCGTCCGCCTCCTTCTTCCAGCTCGAGTGCAGCCACGCGCAGCTCTTCCAGCCCGAGTACAAGCGGTAGGTCCCACCCATCGCCCTCCCTCCTCCCTATCTCTCATACTGACACTGTGTCACCTCAATCAGGAGCAACCGCACCAAAGGCCTCAAGATCTTGCGCTGCTTCCCGCACTGCTGCCCGGAGCACATCGACCGCAGCTACTGCGGCACGTCGCTCAGCGTGCGCGTGCAGCTCGGCGCCGAGTCGTCCGCCGACTCCGCGCCCGTGGATCTCTTTGCCCGCTTCGAGGCCGTGAGCGACGTGAGTCTCCGCCCGGGGGAGTGCGCCGAAGTGGACCGCATCCAAGTGGCCACCCAGACGGAGACCAACCCGGAGGGCCAATGGATGAAGGGCATCCTGGACCAGCCGTCCAAGCTCGTGACCGCCATCCGCGCGGCGGACTCGACGTCGGACGAGAAGCCCACGATCTTCCACCTCAACAGCAGGAGCTACGCGCGCTGGTACTACGACTGGGAGAGCGGCGCCAACAAGGCGCAGCGGCTCATGAAGCACGTACTGAAGGCCTACATAGTGGAGCGCTGCGCAGTGGATAAAGACGACAGGATCGTGGCTGCTTCGAGCAGAGACGCAGTCAAGCAACTGTACCGCGTTCTCTATGTCGTGACGTCTCCCGAGTTCACGGTGGTTTCCTATCGTCGCGCGCCGCAGGAGAGTTATTACCAAGGAGCAGGGATGGAAGAAGGCATGTCGCCCTATGGAGAGGCCAGTTATCAAGGAGTGTCCCCCGTTGGAAGCTATGACGGAGCGTACGCGCACCAGCCGCGAGTGTCCACGCCGAAGAGCAATCACTGGAGGAATGCGGTGGACGTCAAGCCAGCCTCGATGTACACTCGGCCGTACCAACCCAAGCGCCAGCGAACGTCCACCCCACCTGCAAGACGAATGGAGCTGGAAGATGTACCGGATCTGCTGGAGGACAAGCTCCGCTGGGAACACATGAACCTGCCGGCCGTGTCGGTGTCCAGGAACTTGGCGCTCGTGTACTCGTTCCTGCGTTGGGCCCCTCTGAGTGTTTACGCTTCTTTCGTCGACGAGCTGGTGCATTTGGTGAACGACAGTTTGCTGGGATCACTAGCGGGGTCTACACAACGGACGAGCAGATTGAACTGCTTCTCGAAGCTATTGCTCAACCAAGCGAGATCGGACGGGGCGACAGCCGTTGCAGGCTCCTTTGTTCATGGGAAGCGTGGCGGTGGAGGGGCTCCAGCAGCTCTGCCACGCGACTTGGAGACGCTTCTTCGTGTATTAGCCGATGCGACGCTCTGGTTCTTCTCGAGCGACACGCGGCAGTGGATGCGCTCGTTCTTTCGGCAGCACGCGAGTTTTGTGATGGACAAGCATGGGATGCGCGAGTGTTTTGTGTTGTTCCTTCAGGAACTACAGACACGTCTGGACGCGCAAGTTTTCTCGCAGACGTCTCTGCAAAGTCTGGCCAATGCGGCGGAGGAGGTGATCGCTGCAGTGTATTCGTACGAGTATTTCCACGCCCGACGACCACGAGTGCGGAAGATTCTGAGCGGCCAAAGCTTCGCGGGCTGGAACGCGTTTGTAGCGCAACTGCGGGAGACGTACATCGGTATGACGTCGTTCCCAGGTGTGTCGCGCCAACTGATGAAAAGCCAAGCTGGTCTGGATTTCGAGCAAGCGCACCCGCCACAGAACAGCGTCGAGCGCGATTGGAATGCCGAGTGGTTGCTGGATGTGGATGAAGCAGTGTGGAAACCCAGCGAGAACGCTATCAAGGTGGACATCCATGATCTCAGCGGCGTCGGTGACATCGACAGCGATGACGGAGCAGTGTCTCTCTTTACTCTATTCGACATCATTTCGCAAATGGTGCGCATTGAGGTCGGCCTGGATATCAAGGCGCGCACGCTTCACGTCCGGTCGACGCAAGGCTTTGCAGGTGCTCAGGACTGCATGCGCTTGGTGCTGGATGGCAGGGATCGTGTCTTCTCGCAGTTCCCGAATGCGATGGCAACCGAAGCAAACACCGGCGCTTGGGGGGATTATATCAGCGAGGTGCAGGTCGAGAAGTCGGGGCGGCTCATCGTGTACCTGCAGATGTTCAGTTGGTTCATGCGGGGGAATGGTGCATCGTACCATTCGCGCATGCGCATCGAGTGCTGGCAGGGTCAACGGCTTTGCATCAGTGGCGACGTGCTAGCGACCACTGCTCTGGCCTCCTTCTCTTCGGAAGAAGCTTTGTATTTACCCGAAATGTCACTGCGAAGCAAGCGCGAAGCAGTGGAGAATGCCTTTGCGCAGCAGGTTCGAGATGATCCTCGCGCAAGGTCCGCTGGGGGCCCGTGGAAAGAGCTCGGTCGATTCCGTCTGAGTTATATCAAGGCTTAGGCAGCCGAAGGTCGTGTTCAGTCGCACAACGCCAAGTCTCTATTGCGGATGCGAGCTTCGATTCCAGTGGGAAAGCACGCGTCCATTTTAGTTCTACGGTAGGTTGGATAATATATGTGGACATGTTTCGAATGTCGATGGCATTTCCACAACTTGTCCTACGCGTCTACAGACACTACTGACTGATGAGGCGACTGCTTCTCATCGTTTTGCTCGGGGTTTTGAGCTCGAAACTGGGTCTGAATCTGCTCGTGCTGCTTTAGACGCTGCTGGAGCTTACGTCGTGCAGTCTCTAACTCGCGCAGCTTGTCACGCGCCCCCAGCAGCGTCTGAAGCGTATAATGCGACATCCGCTTTTCCAACTGGTGACTCAACGTCGGACTTGAGGGTAGTGAGCGAGGTGATACCATGCCAGGCTTCATCAGCTCCCAGTGCGACGGGCGCGGATCGAACCGTACCACCACGGAGAACGAATTCGTCGATACTTCGTGGTGCATGAGCAGCCGCATGTACTTGAGAATGCGGGCCGGGACCACTGAATTGCCTTCAGCGTATGACAGCACGTACACACCACTTGACCGCCCTTCATCCAGCACTATCGGAGCTGAAGAGTTGCTTGACGCAGGGGACTGAGAACCTCGAGGCGGGGATTCCAGTCCTGGGGGATACTTATGAGCTGCATCACAATCTCCGTCTGACGCCGCCTCAGCACCACTGGAACTAACACTCGGAGGCGCGTAGGGCGTAGTGATCGGGGTCTGAGATCCACCTCCCCAAACGCCTATCCGTTGCAAAGTCTTCCGCAAAATGAGGTCTGCATCGCCCACTTTATCCAGACTCCGCCAAACGAGCGTTGCTGCTGGTGGGGGCAACACTTGCGGAATCGTCTCCAGTACACGGTCTCGAACCTTAGACGCGGCATCTACCGAGTACGACAGCACGGTACTGCTACTACTGCGTTGAGGACACCCGTCGGACCGATGCAATCCCACAGCGCGGCAAACTCGACACAGGTGTTCGTGGCTCGCGTGAGCTGCTTTCCTGCGGCAGAATGAGCAGAAAGCGGTAGCTCTGCCTGGTGACATGGCGGGCGACGTATCATCTCCATGCTGCGAATATCTGCTTCTACTCGGAGACAATCCATTAGCCCGTTTAGGACACTTCTTGCTGCCATGTTGCCCGACCACACCGCACAACCGGCATCGGTGTTGATCCGATGCGTGTGGTCGCCAGGCATTGCAGTGCGAGCAAAACGTTCGTCCCTTACGCAAATCCGCCGGCGAGCTGATCCATGGCACCAAGGAAGAAGATGATGCTGGACATCTCTGACTGCGGTGAGCACCGTGAGCGCCACATGTACGACAACGATGTCTCTCCGTAGCGTGCATCCCCCACGAATTACACAGCGTGCAGAACTTTTGATCATCCACCGTCTTCCCAGCAGCATTTGCAGGCGAGTTTGAGTTGGAGGAAGTTGTAGTTGCCCGTGCAGTTCCACGATGAGGGCAGCTTCTACTACGATGCTGTCCCACGACTCCACACAGTCTGCACTTGTGCTGCGCCGCGGTGTGATCCCCGTACGCGGAGCAGAATCTACAAAACTCCACGTCCCTCTCCATTTCGTTATGCCGCACCATTCTCGCATTGAGCGGCGCTCTCCGCCTCACATTGGTCAGCACCCTCTTGACCATCCCGCCCGTGGTGGAGTCCAGCACGTCCACAAGCTCCAGCACGCGGAACGGACTCAACTGTCCGGGGTCAAACAGCGTCGACGCCGCCACGGGCAGCGGCACCGACTGCTGCTGCTGCTGTTCCTTCAATGCCAACTCATTGCGGCGACGCTCCTCCTGGTCCACCGACGCCAAGATCTCGTCCGTGATGGCGTCATTGGCCGCGTCGGCGATCTGCTCCTCCGTGGCGCGCGTCAGCAGCAGCTCGTGCACCTTCACGACGCCCAGCAACTTGTCCACGAGCGCCGAGCGCGCGTCCCCCACGTTGTGACTCTGCAGCGTCAGCAGCTCCACGAGCTGGCGGATGCGG
>JAIKVE010001576.1:0-11143 GCA_024679115.1 Phytophthora pistaciae
CGTGGCCTTCGGCGGCGTCTTCCGCTGCTCCGTGGACCTGCGCGAGAAGTTCGGCAGCGACCGCGTCTTCAACTCGCCGCTGTGCGAGCAGGCCATCGCGGGCTTCGCCATCGGCTACGCGTCCACGGGGCGCACGGCCATCGCCGAGATCCAGTTCGCCGACTACATCTTCCCGGCCTTCGACCAGATCGTGAACGAGGCCGCCAAGTTCCGCTACCGCTCGGGCAACGAGTTCAACTGCGGCAAACTCACGTTCCGAGCTCCGTACGGAGCGGTGGGCCACGGTGGCCACTACCACTCGCAGTCGCCCGAAGCGTACTTCGCGCACACGCCCGGGCTCAAGGTGGTGGTCCCACGCAACCCTGCGGCGGCCAAGGGACTGCTGCTGGCGTCGATTCGGGACCCGAACCCGGTGCTCTTCTTGGAGCCCAAAGCGCTGTACCGCGCATCAGTCGGAGAGGTGCGTTGCATGTTGTTGGACAATGAGTGAATGGTGATAGTAGCTAAGAGTCGCTTGTGTGCTTGCTGTAGGTGCCGGTGGGAGATTATGTGCAGAACTTGAGTGAGGCTGAGATCGTGCGGCGAGGCACCGACGTCACTGTGGTTGGCTGGGGTGCACAAATGCGGGTGCTCGAAGAGGCCTGCTCGTACGCTGAGGATGTGGGCATTAGCTGCGAACTCATCGACTTGCAGACCATTTTCCCCTGGGACGCTGACACCATCGAGCACTCGGTGCGCAAGACCGGCCGGCTAGTCATCAGTCACGAAGCTCCGGTACGTTGCTGCAAAAGTATCTTTCTTGCTAGTTTTTGAGTTGATGCTGACGACATTTTTTTATTTCGTGCGTCCAGAAATCCGGTGGTTTCGCCGCTGAAATCTCGTCTAGTATGCAGGAGCGGTGCTTCCTGAGTTTGGAGGCCCCCATTCAGCGCGTGTGTGGATATGACACACCGTTCCCGCTGGCGTATGAGTCGGTAAGTTCCCCCTGCATAGCTTTAGCTTTATCGATTCCAGTATCTTATTGCCCACATTGTTGCTTGTTATCAGCACTATCTTCCGGATGCGCTGCGGAACTTCGAGGCGATCAAGAAAGTGGTGAACTACTAGGCCCGTTCACCCGCCTATGATTTACTAGTACGATCATCTCGGATCATACACTCGATACTTCCAACTCTTCGTGACGTGTACCATCAAACTTGAATTTTAGTTCGCATACTGCTTCTGAATCTTTTGTGCCTCTGGCTGCAGTAAACTCTCGTAGTATTGGCAAAATAGCTGCGTCTGCGTGAACTCGTCCAAATAATCCTCGTACATGCTGTTGCGCACCTCTTTGGCCACTTCTTCCTGCAACCGGTCATAGAAACTCTGTCCTCCTGTAAAAGATGAAGAACAAAATGGTCAGCCAGATGTCCTTCAAACACAAACACCCTTTGTGATCGGCGCCTTACCTGTAATCGAAGCTGCCAAGTCTTGCGAAGAGATGTCGAACCCCATATCACGCAGGAAAATTTCGGCCTCCTGCATCGTCAGCGTGATGATCGTGTCTTGCTCGTCGGAGAGTTCGTACCATGGTTTCCCCGAGGGACGCAAAGCGCAAAATCGCTCCTTCGCTTTCCGAAGCAGGCGGCACAGTTCAACGCCATTCGGCATGGAAGAGGGACCCAAATGCCTCGTCACAGGTGGCACCGCGATGCGATCCCTGTCGATGTCGTAAAAGCACACGTCGGACCACTCTGAAGTTTCGTTGAGCGAGTGGCATCCAGCGAGGAACGGCACGGGCGAATGCAGGAAGTCCAGTAGTCCTGACGGCAGTAGCGGGATATATGTCGACTGCCACTGGAACGGAGCGAGCAGAAGCAAAAGCGCCGTGCAGACTGCGGATACCTTGGCGGGGCTGTCGCCCATGATCACAACCTGCTTCTCCAGCAGCAGGTAGGCCAGAATTTCTACCACTTTGTCCGGCGCCAGGAATCGTAACACCACACCAACAGACCATCGATCCGAATGGCGCTTCGGGAATTGGTAACTAAAGTCGTACGATGGGAATCGAGTCGTCGACCAGTGCCCGGGGTCGTTGATTTTGAGTCGACGTGCTCGATGTAAGATCTGCCACAGTAGATAGTGACAAGAAAGTTAAGGGTTAGTACGGGACTGATGAGCCTACGACGGCATGTAGAAGAACGTACATCGATAGAAGAGGCCGATAAGCACCGCCGGTACTTCGATCGTTTGGTCGGAGATTTTGGTGCTGTCGAGGAGTGAGGTCTTCGAAAGCGTAAGCGCATTGGTCGATTTCCTTTTTCAAGCAGTGTCATCGTTTGCTCGAAGCTCATGGACGCTACGAAAACCAAGAAGCAGCAAGTTAACAAGGGGCTTCGAACCAAGGATACAACCAACTTCGCACCTGTCGCGATACTGTCGACTGCTTCCAAAATGTCGCCAACGATGACCCGATCATATTCCTTTGGTCGGCTGGCGTCAATGCTCTTCACCATTGGTTTATCCATAATCCACGCGTTAATCCCGTTGGCATTCCCAATATCGTCGGTACTGAGACTTTTCCGAAGCTGACTTGGGCGCCTTCTCGTCTCATTATTCGCTTGAGTGTCTTCTCTTTTGCTAACACTAACGCTCGCATCCTCGCTTAGTACAGCACGTTGCTCAGCCGAAGACACGTTCAGTTTTGAAGCAATCGAAGCCAAATTGTTTTGATCGGTTGACTCTGCATCACTTGGTCGATCTCGTAACCGCGGGTTTTCTTCGTGATAAATCGTGAATTCCATTGCAAGATCCAGCAACGGTCTTAAGACGATCTCAAATTGCTCGTCTTCGCTTGTTTCGGCCCCTGGTTCATTTACTGACAGCTTCTGCAGTTCTGATTCGTTTTCAATGACCGTCCGAAGTACCTAAAGCATCGTTTACACCAGATTAGATATGCGCTTGACAGTAAAGTAGAGAACTCATGCCTCAGAGGAGAATCTTACCGCAAAATGGAAGCGGTAAAATGGGAATTTGCTCGTGAAGCAGTAGCAGACAGGTGCCATTTTACTCGTCATGGTCGACCGGTTCCCTTTGCTGGATGGTGACGACGAGTTCCCACCAAGCCAGCTTGGAGTCCAGCTCGAACGAGGGCTCTTCGGTGCTGCGCCGCTTGCAGATGAGCTTTCTGTCGTTGTTACCTCCTTCATCACTGCAACACAAAATCCATACAGCACTTCGCCCTTCGCACCGGTAAGACGGAAAGTATAGCCGCTGGTTTCAGGGGCCTCCTTGATATGCTTCTGAAGGGGTTCGATCTCGGTGAACCACTTCGACACCGCTACACCTCGGATAGACGCCGCTTGCTCGGGGGTACACATCATCAAAGGTACACCACGTGGGAAACAAAAGTCGGCGACAGATTCATCGGGAGGGTCATTAATTCGCTAACGAGCAACACAAACACAAACTCAATGAGAAAGCATCACCAAGCATCACAGCTGCTAGTGTCGACGTACGTTTGGGTAGTCGAAAAGTAGCTTCGGTTTCCAGTAGCCAGCTAGCCCTGACGGCTGACGTTGTCGCTCCGTCTCGCTCAGAGCCATACCCGTAACGAAAAACCGTTCGAAAATGCGCTCCTTCTTGAGGTGCATGGAGAACATGATTGAACGCGCCACATTCTGCAGCTTGTGTGGGTGGGCTCGTGCGTGCCATATATCGCGCGATGACGGTTTAGCATACATGATGCGGTACATGAGGTGTTGCTGCTGCGAGTGGTCGCTGTCGACTCCGTTCTTCCCGTCCATCATTCGCTGGGACGATCGACCAAACGCCTCCAATGCAGAACCTGTAGTTGACGACCGGTTCACTCTCCCTGGGGCTCCTACAGCATTGAGATGATACATGAGCGACTGTCGGTCTCGCAGCTCCAGTGCAATCGACGGGTTCAACGGTTCGCTTCGGTCACTGGTTCGAGTCGGGCGGCGTATCGTCTCCGGCTTGGCATCTTCCCCCTCCGTCACAACTTCCGACTCATTTCTCGTTGCATCCACAAGTGGCGGCGGCGTGCCCGGAGCTCGGTCGCAACTGTCGTCACTGTCCTCTTCACTGGAATCGTCGTCAAAGTCGAAAGAGGACAGCGTCGGGCTCAACAGATTCGCCGTGTGGTCTGGACTACTGCTCACGATTGGCACACAGACTTCAGAACCTGGGTCAACCCATCCATAAAAGCATTGCAACCCTCACCTGAAGAAGGACGAGGTTCTCTCCACCGTTGCAGCGCCGGTTGGGTCGCCGTCTCCGTTTGGGTGCTGCTCGGTGCGCACTACGAGGTCCAAGAGGTCCCTAGCCGTCTTCTGTCGCCTCCGCTTCTCCACCAAGTACTTCTCCTTCCACTTCTGCGCCTCGTACTGCGCCAGCGCCAGCTCGTTCTACCTCCAAATGCAGCAGCGAGTCAGTACAGAGACACAATCTACAAGGGCCTTCTCTGAGCGGGGAGGGCGCCGTAGAGGCTGCAGCTTGGGGAGTTCATAGCCCTGTACGGTGTGAACAAGTGGACGCACCTGCAGCTGCTCGAACTTCTCCTGCCATGCGTCAGCGGCGGCGCTCTCCGCGCTGAAGCGAGAGCTCATCTAGAGATGGAGACTCGTCGGTTTGTCTAGTGCTTTGTATGGACTCAGATTTCCATTAAAATACAGTTGAAGAGCATATTTGCGCTCTTAGAGCATCTCCAGCGGTTGGTCTCAAACACGGTTCTATCCTAAAAGTAACGCTGTTAAGACTTGGCCGAGGCTTAAGGCTCCCAGCGGCAGGTCCTATTGCTGGTTTTAACTTCACCAGGACCTATAGGTTGGCTTTCGAGTCTTAAAATAAGACCCCAATCTTAATGCCACCCATACAAAACTGAAGATTCCCCATATTTAAATGATTGCACCAAACCTGAATGCGAATTTCACAGCGTGCAATGCACTTATAAAACTCGCTTTAGAACTCACGGCTGGGAGTAAGTCGGCCTGCAAGGGGTCTCAACTATAAAATTGTGGTCTCAAAGACCTTAGGATAAGACCTCACCGCTGGAGATGCTCTTAGAGACAAATGCACTTCAACTTCAACTTTTGTTCCCTTTTTTTCATTGACAGGACACACGGCAACAACAGCGCTTCGGTAGCTCAGCTACCCGGTTACAGCAAATAAATCACGCGGACTGCTGGTGGCCGCCCTCCTTCCTACTACTACTCAAATAATCAAAAATCATCATCATGGCTCGACGCCGCATGCGCGCTACATAATGGCACAGCCGCCCGCGCTCGACTCGTGCTCGGCATCCTCCATTTCCGTGTCCTGGTCAGCAGGAGCCGTCGCGCCACCAGCTTTCAGACTCTTTTCCATCTACAGTTGAGCACAGACAATGAAGGTCAGAATAGTACTAATACAATAATAATAATGAGAGAATCTAGTCGACGGACGTACCAGGTCTTGCGTGAAAAGGAAGGAGCTGCCCACGGAGAACTTGTCGCCGTTGTCATACTGCATCAGGTACATGTCGTTGTCCAACTGCTTGAGCACCACACCGCGGACAAACTGCGTGCAGCTCTCGCCCACAGTAATCTTCGAGTACAGGATCGATCCCACAGAAAACTCGTGGCGCTGCTTGCGCGGCTCAGGGACTTCAGGAAACGTAGAAGCCACTCTGGTCTCGTTGCTCGCGGTTGTCGCGGCATTAGCCCAGTTATTCGAGCCTGGCACCTCTCCGCTCTGCGTCGCTGGCTCGCTGTTAGGCTCGCTCGGCGCCTTGGGGGAACTGGAGCTACTCTTGACCTCATTTGGCGCAACAATCGCCGAGATCGCCGTTCTGTACGGCGTGACTGCTTCAATGTGGCTGTTTGTGAACGCTGGCACGGTAAACGCCGGGATAACCTGCTCGTCCATGTCATTTGTCACCGTGACAAACACCGGAGCTGCGGACTGTTGCAGAGGCTCAACCGCCACGACGCCCCCTGCCGCTTGCTCAATAGTTGTGACAAACTTCTTCATAACATCCCGCATGGGCCCGCTCAGCTCCAGCCATAGCGCCTTGAACTCGCGAATCAGTACAAGGCGAACCGATTCTGGCAGCACCGACTGCTTGTCCTCCCATAGCTGCTGCTGGCCCTCCGCTATCTCCATGATCACTTGCGTGGAGCTCTGCGTCACACCAATGAATTCGCGAATGCGACGCTCAATGTCGCCCTTCTTGATGGGCGCAGAGTCGCCAAAGTACTCGTTGTGGGCTGCGAGCGCCTTCTCCTGTTCTTCCAATTCCTCCTTGGCCTTGGCCTGTTGGATCGAGTGGAATTCATAGTAGCGGCAAAGTGCACGCGCCAGCATCGGGATAAATGTCTCCAAAGCCGTTGTCGCGCGGGCCACCGAAGCCGTGCGCGCCTCCTGATAAGATCTGCAGGAGTTCTTCAGTGCTTCTTCACGTCGCTCACGAACTTTTCGGAACAGAATACTCAAGTTCTTGTGAAAAGCCAACGCATGGTTGGCAACCTGCAAAGCCTGCGCCGACTTTTTCACACGCTGGTCGCTCTCACTACGAGATGTCCACAGCGCCTGCACCTCGACGTCGTCTCGTTTCCAGACCTCAACCACAGACTGGAGGCTCGCCGAAGCTTCTGTCTCCCCTTCAGTGACGAGTTCTTCATGGCGCTTCTTCACAAACTCTAAAATTTGCTTCGATCGGGTCTCCTTCGTCTGCTTGGCTTCCACCAACGTCCCCTCCGCGTCCTTCACGTCACGAATGCTCTTGTCGGACAACGAAGCAAGCTTCTGGTGTAGCGTCTCGAGTGCGCCCTCCACGTCTGTGCTGTCTTTGGTGTTTTTCTCATTCGTCTGGTTGAACCAGCTCAACCTATCCATGTACGCCTTGCAGGCCGATGACAGACACTCAATGGCACTCTTCGCGGCATTGGCGCGTGCGTAAGCGCTCAGCTCAGCCGCCTGGGTTTCTGTTTGTACCAAAGCTGCGACCTCTTCGTCTTTCTTCGACAACACCTCGTCTTTCGGCGAGCACGCCACCGAGTCAGTCGCGTTGGCTACATTTGGAGGCAAGCTGGCCGCCACCTCAACGGTCAATGCTGCACCTCTCGTCCGGATACCCTGCGCGTCCTGCGTGCCCACATCCTTCACCCAAGTAGCCAAAGCGTCCACTGTCAAGTTGAGATGCATAGCTAGCTCCAGCGTATCAGAGACCTGCAGACTTGCCCACACGTCATTCGCCCAGTCCGGGTTGCGTAGTGGCTGGATACCAGCCACGCGATCTTCCACGGTCTGCAGCAGCAACTGCTGCGCTCTGGCACAGTCTGCACCAGTGGGGGCCATCTCCGAGTCCTGCTGAGTGTCCAGCGTCGCGTCCTGGTCGTGCATCTCCTCTTCTCCCTCGCTCTTCTCCTCTGTGTCCATGAGCGCAAAGCTGTTGTGCTCCTTGCGCCTCTTGCTGGGCGTCACATTCGCGTCCACCGACGACGCGCTCATGCGCCGCTTCTCGCGCTCGCGCTCCGGGGTCCCCATGCTGCTGGTTGTGGCTGGCGGCGCCGACGCTGGGATCGAAATGGCGCGTTGGGGGCGGCGGCTCGCCTTGAGGTACTCGTAGGCGTCTTCCGTGTGGTTGTCGCAGGCGTGCAGCGCTCCCACCAGCTCCTGACTCGTCAGTGGCGGATCGAATTCGTACATGGCGAGCACGCGCAGCTGCTCCAGCTCGCGCAGACTCGGCGCGTCGTGACGAGGCTTCCCCCAGTACGAGTCGTACGTGGCGCCTGTTCCCATGATTCTCGCACCCCAAGAAAAGAGCGAATGGGGTCCGGTGGGAATATTTGCATTTGAAAAGCATACAAAGTCCAAGAAGAAGAGGGAAAAATGACGGTACTGATTACAAAAATGACGCAAAGTGACCTAGAGCGTTAATATGCGACTTCCTCCTCCTCCGCGTCGTCTTCTTTCTCGAGCTGATGGGAAATGACTGCGGCCACGCCCCACTTGTCGTCGAGCGGATCTTTCTCGAGCTGTAGGATGGTGTACTGACCCAACCGTAATGAACCTACAACAACCGAGTGAATGAATATCCATCATTAATGTATCTGCTCGCTCATACCCAGCCAGTTGCACCATAGACGCACCTGGATAGATCAACGGGAGCTGCGCGTGCGGGTGCTGGTCGCTGCCGCCGATAATCTCAATCGCCCGAGGCTCCTCTGGCTTGTTGGACTGCAGCATCGGCAACAAACCGGCGAAGAAGGAGCTCTCCACCACGGGCAGTCGGGTCTTGACCGCCGAGTCACGCAGCACCAGCACCATGTCACGATCTTGCATGGGGTTCTTGCCGTCGTTCACCAACCTGTCAGCAAGCAGCGGAACTGGGTTTAGTCAACTCTGCATCCATCACATGTGATGCAGTTCAAGAGTCCGCGTTACTTGAAATATCGCGCTTCGCCCATGATAGCCACGCCTTCAACAAGCTGCTCCTCTCGGCAGTACATATTGGACGAGTACTGGGTCAGCGACGGCGCCGACGCGACGATGCTGCGCGTCGTGGGCGGGTCGTTCTGCTCAGCAACGTAAGCAACACACAAGCACAGCCAACCATCAGCTCCAGGGATTGATCCACGCAACCAGACAGCGCACGCACGTCGTCCGGGATGTACAGCACGCGGCAGATGATCATCTCGAGCCGCGAGATGAGTGCCATCATGTCTCCTTCGGCGGCCGCCACAGCCTCGAGCGCCTCGTAGTCGTGCGCGCCGCGCTTGGCCACCAGGCCGCCGGTCACGAGCACGGCATCCACGTCGCAGTCCTCGGAGCTCACGAGCTCCTCGCAGAGCTGGTTCACGCGCGCGGTCTGGCCCTCTAGGTCGCTCAGCAGCAGCAGCTTGAGCTTGGTCGCGTCGCGCCGCATCGTCATGGTCAAGCGATTGGGATCAGCTCGGCGAGCGTGTACCATCATAATGGTACACTTCAAAAAGTGTATGTTGGTGTGGCGATGGCACGACGGATTGCTTGGCCAACGTGGAGTCGAAGAGAGCCTGAGTGGCTCAGCCTTGACGCTGGCAGCCACCGGCGCGTGCGCCGAACGGAAGCCGGATTAAGCGCGCTAGTTCTTGATGAGCTGCACACGTTACTGCGCCGCCTATCGACCAACAGAAACCAGAACCAAGTTCACGCCATGCTGCAGGAACTCCAACTTGGGGCCAACGCAGCGCACCGGAGCGTTACCGGGGTGAAACCAATCGGTGACCGCAACTATCAACTATCAACTTAGTCAAAACGGCTGCTCCATCGCATTGCCGACGCCCGTGACCAGAAGAAACCACCACCAACACCAGCATTCAGCCCTTGCCAGCACTGTAGCAACATCTTCAACGTGCTGCAGTAACGTTTTGCTGTGTGAAGCGACGGCGGTACAACGATTCACTTGGTTTTCGTATGGTGAGAATCATGAAAACTAGACTCACTTCTGGTCTTTTTCACTTAAATCGTGTCACAAATACCATAAAAACGTTCTATTTTTCCCTTTTGCGTGTCGTTCGACCGTTAGTTGCGGCTTCGCCATGCGATGGGGAGAGCAGAACCGGGAAGGCACACCGTCCCCCACGCTCCATTCCTCCATTTCACGCGTCCGTGCGCGAGCTCCTCCGCTTCCGGTTCCGCTTTCTGCTGCCTGAGGGCCTCCAGTGGCCATGAACGCCGCGCAGTACCTGCTGGACCGCATGCGCACGTGTAAGGCGCTGCACGAGATTGGCGACAAGAAGGCGCGCGGCTGCTTCCAGTCCGTGGGCAGCGCCACGCACTCGTTCCACGGCGACGACGCCGTCGGCTTCGGTCCGGGCTACATGGTGGTGGCGGACGGCGTGTCCGGCACCATGAAGGCTTCCGGCGTGCTGGCCCGGATGCTTGTGGCCGAGACGCTCACGCACCTGGCCAAGCTGCGCAAGCGCTCGAGGGAGGAGCCGCCCTGCGCCGAGGACTTCAGCCAGAGCATGCAGGCGGCCATCAAGAGCGCGCGCAAGATGGCCAAGCGCAAGGGGAGACTCGACTCGACGATCTCGGCTGTTTACTTGGACGAGACCTCGCGCCAGATGTTCGTCTACACGATCGGCGACTGCAAGTGCGTCGTGTTCCGCGGCGACGCGCTCGTGTTCGAGAGCGACTCCATCATCTACGACTTTAACGTGCCCGCTGTGGTGTCCAGCAACCAGTCCATCAACTATGCAGCAGAGGTGCAGATCCAGGTATTCGAGTACGAAGAGGGAGACGTGTGTCTTCTGTTCTCGGACGGCGTGCACGACAATTTATTCGTGGACGACATCGTGTCGTGCGTCGCGTCGGCCTCGACGTCGCCGTCGTCTCGATCGAAGGGCGGCGTGGCGGAGGAGATCGCTCGCAGGACAGTGCAGCGCGCCAAGGACACCTTCGCATGCAGCTCTCAGTACATCCCATTCGCCGTTTCAGCCGCGGGTTTCTGCCGCGAGGCGTTGGCCGAGCTCGAGAACAGCAAAACCGTCGACGCGGAGGAGTTCGAGCGGTTCCGACAGAAGTGCGAGGCCATCCCATCTCTAGAAATCGAGCGCGCCGCGTTTACCAAGGAGCGGCGCGTGCGCCAGCTAGCGTTCTACAGCGCGTCCAACCTGCTCGCCTTCGCGCACAAGAAGCAGGGCAAGCGCGACGACATCTCCGTCTGTGCAGCAGTGCTCGCGTGACCATGCTCCATTGGCAGGCATTCACTCTCCTTTTTACCACGCAGTATGGTACGAAATCCCCCAACAACGATACGCCGTGAGGGACTACCTTCGCCGCATACAGACAGAAACCAAACCATAGTATATGACTATTAAACTAGTAACACAGATATATTAGCCGTACAGCAAATTGGCCTCAGCGTTGCTCGTGCTTCATCCATAGCTGTCGTTGCTGCGCTAGACTTCTGGTGACTCACTCATGAGTGAAGTGAGTCGAGGTGTACTCGTACATATTGCGAACTTAGTATGTTTAATGCGAACTTACTGCTGTCCAGTGATGGAAGCCTAGCAGTGCGTCATTCAACAAGTTTTTCGAGCTCGACAGGACCATGGGCAAGCGATCGCGCAACGGACGGGGCGGAGGCCGCGGTGGCGGCCGCGGCAGCAAGAAGCCG
>JAIKVE010001577.1:0-11141 GCA_024679115.1 Phytophthora pistaciae
GGCCGACCTGCGCCTGAACGAGCCGCGCTACGCCACGCTGCCCAACATCATGAAGGCCAAGAAGAAGAAAATCGAGACGCTCGCGGCCGACAGCTTCGGCGTGGACCTGGCGCCGCGCATCGACGTGGTCGAGGTCAAGGACCCCGCCGCCCGCAAGGCCGGCATCAAGGTGGCCAGCGTCGACGAGCTCGTGGACAAGCTCAAGAACGAGGCCGGTGTGATCTAGAGAGAGGAAGCAGTTTAGTATGCTGCGGACTCTGACGGGGAGGCGGCAGCCGGTACCCCCTTGCTCTCTTCTTTACTTTCTCTGGTGGAATGATGAGGAGCTGGGGCTGGAGTTGGGCGGGGGTCGGGTGCCGTGGAAGTAGCTAGAACAGCTAAACGACTGTCAGTAACCTGCTGTGATCTTTTGTTTGTTCTGATGCGGTGGTCAAATCTTTGAGGGTTTTCTTGTTGCGGAAACAAGTGTATTTTGCGTGACGATGAAATTCATAGTGAAGTGGTTTCGATGCAAGAACTCTGAAGTGGATTATCGACAAAAGCAGGAAGTACTACGTATTCGACTGCAGTTACCAGGTCAACAATGCACTAGGCAAGCCAATCTCATTGCAGACACGGACCTGAGCACAAGATAAAATCGCGGTGGTGGCAGCCAGCCTGGACATGCCGTGGCTGATTCGCAATGCGTGAGGCAGGAAAGGGTCCACCTCCATGATCGAGGTGGAGTCCATCGCCAGCGTGTAAGCTGCTTTGAAAGCATAAACAGCAATGGCAATCCCAACACGGCCTGCACATGTAGCAATAGATGGCAAGGCCACTTCAACTTGAAGTACCAATGACAAGTAAACACTTCAAAGTCGCTCCGCCCTGCTCAGCGTCGAGCCTCTCGCTGCATTGCCCAACTTACCCGCTAGCCCCCTTGATCAATATCAACCCACGAAGTAACATGCCCATGGAGCTGAAGGACCTGGCGCCTCTGCTGCTGCAGCGCGAGCGGGAGTCGAGTCAAGAAATCGACGTTGAGTTGCTAACCAACACCCTACGCGGTGGCCACGCTGCCAATGTCCGTCGTAAGAACGCCGAGGCTGCTATCTCCCAGCACGTGGAGCTCTCAAAGCGCGATGCCGCCTTCCAGAACCACTCGCAGCGGTACAACACCGGTCTGGAGAAGACCTTCCACTACGTCAAGCTCATCCAGAGCAGCAAAGTCGACAGCGACGACCAGCAGATCATGTACGACGCCATCGGAGAGAAGCTGCCGATCCAAGTGCACCGCTCCATGTTCATCCCGACGCTGGAGAACCAGGCGGACGACGAGCAACAGGCTCATTGGTTGCCACTCGCCAACTCCTACCGGATCCTCGGCGCGTACGCTCAGACGGAGCTTGGCCACGGATCGAACGTGCAAGGTCTGGAGACGACTGCAGTGTACGACAAGAATGCGCCGAGCCGCAAGTGGTGGCCCGGGGCCCCCGGTCTTGCCGAGTACCCCGAGCCGGGGTACTCGGCAAGACGGCCACGCACGCGGTTGTGCACGCCCAACTGCGGATTGATGGCGAGCACAAGGGCGTGCAAGCCTTCATCGTGCCGCTCCGGTCGTTGAAAGACCACAAGCCTCTACCGGGCGTGGGGGTGGGGGACATCGGTCCGAAGGTGGGCTTCAACTCGCTCGACAACGGCTACGCAGTCTTCCACAACGTGCGCGTTCCTCGAAGAAACATGTTGATGCGCTACGCCAAGGTGCTGCCCGACGGGATGTTCATCAAGCCGCCGAGCTCCAAACTGGTGTACCTGACCATGACGCAGATCCGCGCGTACTTGATCCTCAAGCTCGGATTGGCGTTGGGGGCTGCTACGACCATCACGACGCGCTTCAGCGCCGTTCGTGTGCAAGGTCGTAAGGCGAACGGGAAGGAGCTCGAGTTGACGAGGGAGAACCCCGTTCTGGATTACCAGAACCAGCAGCACGCACTGTTGCCATTGGTGGCGCTGTCGTTCGCCACCAACTTCGCGGGGCGGTCAATGGTCGACATGCACGACAAGGTGCTGGCCATGGTGACTAGCGGCAAGGCCGATTTCGCGGCCCAGTCAGCCGAACTGCACGCCATCTCGTCCGGATTGAAGGGGTGGCTAGCAGACCGGGTGAACGACGGTATCGAGCACTGTCGTCGTCTCTGCGGCGGTCACGGCTTCTTGCAGTCCAGCAACCTCGCCCACATCTTCGCTGAGACTGTCGGATCCTGCACCTATGAAGGAACTGCCGATGTGTTGGTCCAGCAGCACGCGCGCTACCTGTTGAAGGAGCTTGGGAGCTGGAAATCCTCCAACGCTGAAGGCCCCGCAGCCTTTTTGAGTCGCAGTGACTTCTACTCGGATCCCAACTTGCGCTGCAGTGCGAGCAACGCAGCAGAGTTCGGCTGCTCAAGGTGCTGGTTGAAGCGTTTGAAGTCCGTGCTGCTCGATCGGTGCGGAAGCTCGCTCATGCGATGAAGGCGTCGGGGAATAACGCCAACGCCTGCATGATGCTAATGACGGCTGCGTCCACGCATCACACGGAGCTGCTGCTGCTTAAGTCGTTCATCTCGGGCGTGAGCTTGCTGCCCGTAGGGTCGACCAAGGCTGCGGTGACTCAGGTGTGCCAGCTCTTTGGCGTGTGGCTGCTGGTCAACGGACTGGGCGACTTCCGTCAGGACGACTACATCTCCAGCTCGCAGGCGGATCTGGCGCACCAGCAGCTTGCGAGCCTCTTGCCGCTTGTACGCCGCAACGTCGTGCGTCTGACGGATGGTTGGGACTTCAGCGACTTTGAGCTCAACTCGACGCTTGGACGATTCGACGGAGACATCTACCGCGCGCTGGTCGAACACGCCGAACGCGAGCCGCTGAATGCCTCACAAGTACCGGAAGGGTACGACAAGTACCTCCGCCCGCTCATCAAGTCCGCGTTGTAGGCAGCAAATGCTGCAATTCATGTTGTGCGCTCTTAAATCTGAGGCGGTTTTTTCATCATCACTTACCTGGCTTGACTTTCTTCATTGAATAGCGAGGCGGACTTCCATTCGATGGCAAAACACGGCAAAGGGTTCGTAGTCAAACGCGATATCAATGTACAAATTCATTCTTTACAACAGCTTCACATTGATTCTACTGACCTGTCCGTTCGATCCGGATCGCCAGTTTGGGGGTTGTGGGGAACGTCATACAGCGCTTGCTTGGGGGCTATTCCTCCGATGGCAGCGCGAACACTGGCGCCACCATGGTGCTCTCATACCTCAACGCCATGAAGAACATCTCCATGAACCAGTACTTGGCGTTAGTGGTCGACGTGCGTATCCATCCTCCGTGACGGAGCAGGCAGCCGCTGTCTCGACCGGCATCCAGAGGCGCAAACCCGAGCGACGTCGTCATTTGTGTCCACTTGTACGAAGCGCCGAGACATTGCTGGACGGCGTTGTGCTGGAGCGCCGAGTCAAAAATCACATACTCGTCGCCAAGTCTGACGCGCCAGAGCAGTTCCAAAGAGTTCGATGAGCTCTGTGTGTGCGGATTGAACAGCACTCTGTGGATCACTAACGTGTCGCGGTTAATTACTTGCAAAACCTGCATCTGTTAGATATTTACGAAAAATAGTGTTAGCTTACTGCGAGAAGACAGCAAAATGATAGCTTGAAGGTACCAACCTTGACTGGAAACGCAGGATTGAAGAACCGCGCGTACGTTGACGGCGATGATAGTGTGTCCCACGTGAAATTCATAAGATGCAGCGCCCGAGCGTTCGGAAATCCTTTGGATAGCACAAACTTGACCGACGATTCCTCCACTTTGCGGAAGTCGCTCCAGCCCATAACGGACGCCCCCGAGCTCAAGAACGTATCATATCGTCTCGACAGCTCGTACTCGTGCTGCGCATTGTGCTGGACGCTCGCCAGCACTTGAGGCGTCAGCGGCTCGTAGAATTCTCGCACCAGCTCCATCTGATTCTGTCAAAAAGAGAATGATATCGTCAGCGCATTAATCAACCACGTTAACATTTCAGCTGCGTACCTGCATGAGAAGCTGCACCGGGTCCACGTGAGGCACTCGGGGCACGGAGGCCGCGGCAGCGTCCACGCGCTCCTGTAACTCGTGGTTCTCGGCCTTGAGGTCCCTCTCTTCCGCCGAAATTTCGAGGTACCGGTACTTCTGCTCCAGCGTCTGCGCCAGCTCCTTGGTGCGCTGCATCTCCGCCTTCTTGCGCTGGATGAAGCGCCTCTGCACCGCTCGATGGCGCGCGCGCCGGTCCTCTTCCGTCTGCTTGGCCTCCTCACTGATGGGAGGAGCCCTCCCATTGGGCTTGGCCTTGGTCGCAGTAGCTGGAGGAGACTTGACCTCCGTCCTGCTGAGCTCCATGGTGCGCGGCGAGTTGGTGGCGCCTCCCTGAGCGGCTGCGTCGCGGTCAGTCTGCTGGTCCAGCAGCAAGTGCTCCATGATGCGTTGGTCCGTGTCCGTCCAGCTCGCTGGGAACTCTGGCAAGGCCACTGCAGACGTCGAGTCCATTTTGAACACTGCCCCGTTGCAACGCGAACGGCGGGACAACAGCTCGACACAGCAGTGATGTCCTGAGGTGCCTCGAAAGTCCTCCCCAGTCCCGGATGGATACACCCTTCGGCAGAGTCGCGGCGTGCCCGCCCGCCCGAAACTGGAAATGGAGCCAGTCCAATTGTTTACTGTGGACCACATGAAAGAGGTCACGGCACCATCTGATACGCTGCAGTCATCCCGGTCCAGGTCACTTTAACTTGACCATGCATTTGACAAGCTTTGGTGCGAAATGTACCGGTACGAGTCTTACGGTTATTAATGCACAAAGTTCAATAGTGTATAGAGTTTAACTGACTATAAAGTTATGGGCCACAGTAGTTCAGGCGGACTGCAGGGCGAAGACTGGCGCGACCATGACGCTCTCGAAGCGGAGGATCACGTACAGCATCTCCATGAGCCAGTACTTGACATCTGCCGGCGCGAGTGCTCGCAGGCAGCCGGCGTAGCGGAAGACACAGCCGGGTTCTCTACCGTTTCCGGTTGCCGTGAACCGCGTGGAGAGCGATGGCGTGAACACCAGCGCGGTGAACAGCTGCATCCAGTGGTGCGACTTGGGCAAGCAGTCGCAGGCGGCGTTGTGCTCCAGTGAGCGCAGGAAAATGACGCGGTTGCGTCCGTGCTGGACGCGCATCATGACCTCAATCGTGTGCACCACCGCGCCAGTCTGCGGGTTGAACATGCAGCGGTGCAGCACGACGCCGTCGTTGTTAATCTGCTGTAGTCGCTGCATCCGGATCGTCACCGCAGGATGGAACAGCCGCGGGTGCGTCTCTCGTTGGCACAACTTGTCGAACGTTGTTGTGTAGAATTCCTCTGCGTTTAAGTGATCGAACCGCTTGGACATGACAAACCGCGTCGAGCCTTTCTCCAAGTCGATCTCCGTCGGTCACTCCAGCCCATGACAACGGCGCCAGTGCTCTCATAGTCCGTCTCGCAGCTCGAAGCCTGGAACTCTTGCAAATTCTTCCTTAGCAGTTCGTCCCAGTCTTCTGCGGTTAATGGGGCATAGTGCTCTCGGATCAACTTTTGCTGGTCGGCTAGCAAGAGGTCGATCTGCGCTTGAGTCGGGTACGGCAACGGCTTGCAACTGTTGAGGCCTGCCTTCAATGAGTCGTGTTCGGCTTGTAGCTGCTCCCTCTCGCTTGAAACCTGCAGCAGGTCGCGCTCCTGCTGCAGTCGCTGGACTTGCTCCTTGGCACGGCCGATCTGGTCCTTCTTGCGCTGCATGAAGCGACGTTGCACCGCGCGGTGCTTGGACTTGCGCGTATCATTTGCGATTTGTCTTGCAAGCAGAGATCGATAGCGCAGAAGTTGCTGGGCATTGCACTCGTCGCTCCTGACATCAATTCGTTAGAGCGTAACGGTACGCAAAATTTTAGTCCTTGCAGTCTGCGCGTACTTGTAGCTGCCCAGCGGCTGGTCGAACAGCAGCGTTTCGATGATTTCCTGGTCCGTTTGCGTCCAATTGGCAGGCAAATGCAGCGCGTCGGCCGGTGGCATTGGCAGCAGATGCAGCAGAGAGCTTCGGCGCCAAGAGATCTGCTCGACGTTCGTGGTCTGGTCTACAGTGTAGTTGGACCACCGTTTTGATGGGACTATTAAATAGTCCTATCAAAATAAGTATAGTCCAATTTAACGCTAATACTGTATAAACGTTTGTATGAGACTCAAAAATTGCGCATCACCATTTCGTCCAACTCCAGTCACCAATTTGCAAACTCAAGTTGACACGCATGGCTCCAGTGTCCTCACTGCCACTGCACGACATGGCACCACTGCTGCTGCGCCGCGAGCGTCAATCCAGCGATGTGGACGTGGAACTATTGGCCGATGCATTGCGAGGAGGTCGCGAGGCCAATCGCCGTCGCAAATTAATGGTGGAATTGGTCCGCCGCCACCCGGTACTGTCACGTCGAGACTTCATCCACCAGAACCACGCACAACGCTGCGCTACGGGCTTGGAGAAGGCCTACCACTACATTAAGCTAGTGCAAGACTACAGCATCGAAGACCCGTACGATCAGCAGGAATTGTATGTGGCGTTGGGCGAGCGTCTGCCGCTGGAAGTGCATCGAGCCATGTTCATCCCGACGCTCGAGAACCAGGCCGACAACGAGCAGCAGGCCAAGTGGCTGCCGCTTGCGAGGAGCTTCCGCATCATTGGGGCCTACGCGCAGACGGAATTGGGTCACGGGTCCAATGTGCAAGGCATTGAGACGACGGCGGTGTACGACAAAGAGACTCAAGAATTCGTGATCAACTCCCCGACGTTGACCAGTCGAAAGTGGTGGCCAGGGGGGCTCGGCAAGACAGCGACGCATGCAATTGTGCACGCGAAGCTGGAGGTTGACGGGGAGAAGAAGGGGGTCCAAGCGTTCATAGTACCGCTGAGGTCGTTGAAGGACCACACGCCGCTGCCGGGGGTTGAAGTGGGTGACATCGGACCGAAGGTGGGCTTCAACTCACTGGATAACGGCTACGCTGTCTTCGATAATGTGAGAGTTCCGAGACGGAATATGCTCATGAGGTATGCAAAGGTGCTGCCGGATGGCACCTTCGTCAAGCCGAGAAGCTCCAAGCTCGTGTACTTGACCATGACGCAGGTGAGGGCGTATCTGATCCTAAAGCTGAGTTTCGTTCTCGGAGCGGCGACGACCATCACGACACGATTCAGTGCCGCACGCGTTCAAGGGAAGAACCAGACAATAGTTGGTCGGGGGTCAGATGTGTTGCCGAAGGAGGTTCAAGCGCTGGACTACCAGAACCAGCAGTACGCACTGCTGCCGTTGATTGCATTGGCGTACGCGGCCAACTTTGCTGGACGAGCGATGACTGCGCTGCACGACCATGCTCGGAAGTTGGTGAAGAGGGGACACGGCTCTTTCGACTTGCAAGTAGCTGAAGTGCATGCGGTATCGTCTGGATTAAAGGCGCTGCTGGCAGACCGAGTGAACGATGGGATCGAGCAGTGCCGTCGTTTGTGTGGAGGAAGCGGTTTTCTACAGGCGAGCAACTTGCCCCATCTCTTTGCTGAAAACGTGGGGGCTTGCACGTTCGAAGGCACATTCGATGTGCTGGTTCAGCAGCACGCACGCTATCTGGTGAAGGCTCTGGCTCGAGAGAAGCGCTCTAGCGACTCGAACGAAGCTGGAGACGAAGAGACTCCAACGAGTTTCTTGCGCTACACTGATCTGTACGTCAACCCTCGGCTGCACTGCAACGCTCATCGCGCAGCAGACTTTGGCAGCTTCCACGTTCTCACTGACGCGTTTGAGGTGCGTGCTGCGCGCTCCATCCAGCGACTTTCAGACGCCATGATCGACTCAAACAATGACCAAAACGCGTGTGTGCTGCACATGACCGCCGCCTCGACGCATCACGCGGAGTTGATGCTGCTCAAGTCCTTCATTTCAGGAGTGTACTCGTTGCCTTCAGGCAAGACCAAGGCCGCTGTGGCGCAGCTTTGCCAGCTCTTCGGAGCGTCACTTCTTGTGAAGGGGTTGGGAGACTTCCGCCAGCATGACTACTTGTCTAGTGCTCAGGGGGATATGGTTCATCAGCAGCTAGAAAATTTGCTGCCTGGAGTGCGTCGCAACGCTGTCCGTCTCACGGATTCCTGGGATTTCAGCGACTTCGAGCTCAACTCGGCTATTGGCCGATACGACGGCGACATCTATCGCGCTCTCGTGAACCAAACCAAACGCGAACCTCTCAACGCCTCGGAGGTACCGGAGGGATACGAACAGTATCTCCGTCCGCTTTTCCAGTCGTCGCTGTAGCTTTGTGGGCTCCCGCGCATGTGTACAAAAGAATAGACCAACGATTTTGGACCGAATTGGTTCCTAGTTCCGGTGTTAAACTTGCTGAAAGCCCTCCGTGGACTCTGGGACCCAGCCAGCGGCCTGGTTGGGCACTTCTGCTGCGATAATGCTGACAGGCAAGTGCAGGCAGACGTCGGGGCACCACGGAATGTCACACTCGACGTCGATGCGGTACGCGCAGGCGATCAGCTCGCCTTTGGTTGACGGCTGAAGGAAGCCGCTGTGCTCCGGGACGAGCGTGAGCGGCTGTGGCTGGTCCAACGTCGAACCGGGCGGCACCCCGGGGAATGCGCTCTCGCACATGAGCTTGGTGAACGTGCGGTACGATCCTCCTTTCGAGAGCTGCACCGTGACGTCTTGGTACAGTTTGCAGCGGATGGCGGTGATCTCTACGCTCGACCCGTTGTTGATGTTGCACTGGATCCGCGCTGTCTCGCCTGGGAAGTAGACGCTTTTGTCCATGGCCACAGCGAGCTGGCACGTGCCGCGACTAAAGCAGCAGAGGAACTTGACGTCCTGCGTGGTCGAGTCCTCGCTTGCCACCAGCGCCTTGAAGTTGCGTTCGTGCACCACGAGGTCGCAGTCCGCCTTGAGATCCGAGGCGAAGAAGCCCCCGACGTCCAGCGTGGCTTTGAACTTGTACTTGATCTTGGCCGACAGCCCCTGAATGTCTCCCTCGGAGTAGTCGCTGATCTTGAACGCGCCCGGCAGATCGGCCGGAAGCTGGTACTCGAACGGATACATGTAGCGTCCGGGGGCGTAGCTCTGGCCCTCAGTAGCGAAGATGACGATCTTCTGCTTGAAGAAGTCCTTGTCACGCTCGACGTGGTCTCGCTGCTCCACGGACTCCCCATCTCGGAATTCCGTGTGAACGTGCGTGAACTCGACCGTCTCCTTTCCCGTCACCTTGAGCACCAGCGCTGCATCCACACAGATGTAATTAACGTTAAAGATATATAAACCCAAGCGAGGTGCTGCTCTTCTTACCGTCGCACTCGATGGGTTCGAGGATGTCGACGTAGATGGTGCCGACCACCAGCTCGCCGGCGATGTACGCCGGCTTGGCGATCGTGAGGCCGATCTTGCCTTTCTTGCCGAGCCCGAACGCCTTGGCCAGCTTCCCCATAGTACAGTATCTGTAGTCGCTCGATCCCAGTCGCGAAGAGACGGCAAAACCGAAGTGCCAAGGGGGCAGCAGCAACGCAACGCACTCGTCTGAATTCAAAATGAACCCAAAGTGCCTACCTACTACATCAGGTGTCGACAGCTGGGGGTCTCCGATAACCGCGCAACTTGATTGAGCTGCGCGAGTAACACAGCGCGTAAAACCCCGAGGCGTTTTGACCGAGTGCGTCTGCAACGGCGGTGGCCAAAGCCTGTCTGGACTGGAGTTGAGCTGCAGCGCGAGATCATGTAGTGTACGGCTCAACTGCAGTACAAGTACTCGGGAGTGGCAGTAGGATACGATTGAAGGCGGTTCGCTTCAACGAGAGCAAATGAGCCGGAACGCGGCACGAACTGCACTGACGAGATGTTGAGTCAGCTCGGGGGAGATTTGCGCAGGCAGGCAAGCAGGTCTGGTCGTTGCAGTGCAGTGCGTGCACTCGTGTACATGTCCTCTACGTTGAAGTGGGCGTGGACTCTGCGCCGCGCGCGCGCGCGTCGAACACGCAATGCGTCACCTCGAACGGCGGACGAACACGGCTGCAAACTGTACTGTAAGCATCATGTCCAAAGCTTCACGCCATCTTTGGCTCGCA
The DNA here is from genome assembly GCA_024679115.1 of Phytophthora pistaciae. Classification (NCBI taxonomy): domain Eukaryota; phylum Oomycota; class Peronosporomycetes; order Peronosporales; family Peronosporaceae; genus Phytophthora; species Phytophthora pistaciae. Next base: position 10,163 of record JAIKVE010001577.1, read on the forward strand.
CGATCGCTTCAACTTTGTTGCCAGCCTCTGGCGCGCCTGCTGTTGTGGACGTCTGAGCAGCGCAATGTTCGCACTGGAATGCTTGCGCTGCCGAGCACCGTAGACAAGGCTTTGGGCGTGATCCCAGGCTTGGAACCGATGCAATTTCGCATGGCAAAAGGCATCAGTCAACGCGAGATCACGGCGGATCGGCGCTTCAAACAAGTGGATAAGCATATTACGCCCACGAACATGCTCCAAAGCTGCCTCGAAGGTGTTGATCGCGAGATATCAGGGCAGGAACGCGCAGCGCGCGCGCGTTGGCGATGAATGAGAGGAGGAAGATACAACATGTACTCTACGAAGGTTGAGAACTCAATGGTAGATGCTGTATTTCATTGGTACAGGAAGCTAGCACGCAGTCGTAGTATAGCTTGAATACATAAGGGGGTGTTGGTTGGTTAGTGGTTGGTCGTTCACGCGTGCACTTCCTTCCGGCTACACGCGCTGGCGGTAGGTATTAGAGCGGTCAGCGATCAAAAGAGCAGCTCAAGCAGCTCACTGGCGCAGTCCTCGAGCGTCGGATATTCGTCCGAATCGCTGGCTGCAGAGTCGAGGGGAACGAGGTCGTCGCTGCCGAACGCTTCCAACTTGACGAACGGGTCGTAGTCGCCCGTGCTCATCCACGTGCTGCCGATAGTGTCGTCCGGGGACACGGGCGAGCTCGACACGGAGATCGGCGACTTGGCGCTGGAGTTGGAGTCGAGGATCTCGATGGCGTCCGCGATGGACATGTAGATCTTGCTGGTGTCGTCCATATGGGGGCAGTCCTTCTCGGAGCAGCTGCAGGGCAGCTTCATCTTTGAGTACGAGCCGAGTCCGAGTCCACCGGCCGACGGGCTCTGCAGCGACCGAGCCGCCAGCGCTGCGTCGTCGATTGATCCGATCAACCCGCGGTGGGCGTTGTGCAGTCCGTGCCGGGACGCCGCCTGCTTGCGCT
>JAIKVE010001578.1:0-11131 GCA_024679115.1 Phytophthora pistaciae
AAGGACGAGTTCACTAAGCTCTACCCGAAGGACGAGACGGTGCCGCTCAAGTGGACGCTCTACGAGCTCATCGGCACGGAGCTCAGTGGCGGAGCCGAGCAACTCGCTAAGGCCGTGGAAGACCCGCTGTTTGTGCAGGCCGTGGAGACGCTCAGAGAGAAGAAGGACGTCGTGCTCAAGCACGAAGAGGCGAGCGACCTGAAGGCCAGTGAGGTGCAGCTGGGACGCGAGATCCCGTACTTGCTGGCGCAGTACGCGTCGCTGTCGGTGGCCAGCACGCGCGCGCTGGAGAGGGACCCCAAGGCGGACCCCAAGGCCGCGCCGACTGACGCGCAGCTTGTGAGCTTGAACCAGGCTGAAGTTCTGTACAAGGAGGCGCTTGCCTGGGTGGAGAAGACCGCTGCTGAAGATGACAAGGACGCGCTGCTGGCTTCTGGCCCGAACGCTCCGTTTGGGGCGTGGGTGGAGACCAACCTCGGCGAGCTGCTGCTGCGCAAGAACAAGCCTGAGGAGGCGATGGAGTGGCTGGGGAAGGCCATGAGCACGCTGCAGGCGGAGCAGACCGGTGTCGGAGGCAGTGCGCTGGCGATGACTCGTGTGCTTGGGCAGATTGCGCGCGGTTGTCACACCATGGGCCAAGCCGTGACTAGCGAGGGTCTCTTTGTTACAGTGGTTGAGTCGTTCGAGCGTGAAGCCATGCTGTCTGCAACGGACCGTGTCGAATTCGCGCGCGTGCTTCGTTCGTACGGTGATTTGCTGTCGAACTGGGAGAAGCGTGAGGCTGGTGCCGCGAAGCGGTACGCTCAGGCTGAGCGCGTGGAGAAGGAGATTGCAGAGATGTGCCAGGCCAACCAGAGCGCCGCCGCGCTGCACCCCATATTTTATTTGCCGCTGTGAGGGGGTGAAGGAGTTGGCAACAAGGAGTTCTGACATGCTTGATAGTCGAGCAAACATAAGTAAGTTGCAAATGTTGCGCCTAATCGAGTGCTCGGCTTTTCACGTGCTACTGCTTCTTCATTTCATTTAGGGAGGTTTCTGTTATCCACACGCAGGGACCCTGGACAACGAGACTGCACTACAAAATGTCTCGTTAATCTTGCAGACTCGAAGACGAAAGCTCAGTCCATATCGACAGCAACGTAATCGTGGCGATACGGTGGACTTTGCGTGTGTCTGCGAGTAGGCTGGACGCCACTTTGAACAAGTCGCTCGGAACCCGCCAACGAGATGGCACAAAACAAGAAGAGGAACGACACCCCCATCTACAAAAAACAAGGCAAATACATCAACACATGGGAGCGAGAGCTCAACAGGCTATCAGACACGTACCAACAACATCCACGGCATGATGATGTCGAAGCTGGACATGCTCTTTCCCTCCAGGTGATCTGCGAGCAGGAAGAACGGCGCCACGAGCATCAAGATGATGCCGGCAGTGAAGACCGCGTCCAGCAGTCGGTGCGCGGACGTCGAGTTGATGTACTTCTTGACCGGGTACCAGCAGAGATAGGCCACCAATATCCACACAGGCGTCATCACGCGCCACCAGCTCGTCGCATCCAAGTTGCCGTCCACCTTCATACCAATGAGCAGCGCCTGGGTGATACGTAGCAGCGTCATGATCGTCTTGCGCGCTACGGCCTTCACCAGCATCCGTCGCTCCTCCATAATGGCCGCCGTCTCCGAGAAACTGGCGCCCACCGTGTCGTTCACGAGCATATGATTGCCCAACACGCCGCCCGCCACTGTCTCGAGCAGATTCAGCGCTTCATAGGCGAAATACGGCGCCAAGACCGTCACGAGGCTCCAGTCCACGACTCCATCCAACTTGAGCGCGATGAAAACTTGCACCGCCAGTAGCAGCAACTCTTTGACAAACGAGTAAAGCTTGCCGTCTGCAAACACCAGCGAGAAGAGCAAACTGCCGTAGTAGATGGCATTCAGCACCCACAGCGGCGTGAAGACCACCCTCCACGAGTTGGAGATCAAACCATCGACCTTCAGACAACACAGAACTACAGCAGAGACGCCAATTAGTTGCTTCGCTTATGCAAGTATCGAGTACAACAACCTACTGGGGATGGCGAGCACGAAGAAGAAGTGCACCATGGCCAGCAGCAGCGTCAGGCAGCGGCCGCGGAAGCCGAAGCCCCTCACGGTCTCATACACGTCCTGCCCAATGAAATGCAGTTAGTTGCTATAGTGGGCGGGTAATTGCCGCAAGCAGCGGACCTCGACGCTCCAGCCGTTGAAGGTCATGCTGAGGCGAGGACTCCACTGCGCTCCGGCGTCCGTGGTGGCAACTTGGTTGATGGGGGTGGCCCACCACGTCAGGCAAAATGCCAATTGAAGGCCAGGTGTGGAAATCAGTTGATTGGGAATATCTGATTGGCTGAACAGATGGGGTCTATAGGGGGCCTCTGCAGGTGTTGTTGCTGCTCGCGAGTCGTACTGTATGATAGTAAGCTGTGTGTCCCTTCGCTATTCCTGCCTACTTCAGCATTCGAAGTACATTCTGTACGATTCTCTCTCCGATCTCAAGCCGTGAGGCTAATACGCTTCATTTCGCCATAAACACATTGCTAAAGTCGGAAACAGTATTGTGCCTTTCTGTCTTTTTGCCTGTCCTTCATCGGACTTTAGAAGGCACTTTTTTAATTGAAGGGAGTACTTATATCTTAGGATTTGAAAAATAAAAAGGAGTTCTCAGCTCACCCCAATGGTACCAGGCTAGCACAGCCAGCTAAGGAACTACCCACGTAGCTCAAGCACATACTTCGTTATTCTATCTGCCTACCGCCTACATGTGGTGCTTCTAGTGCCGACGCATACCACGCCGGTATGCCATAGTGTAAGAAGCGGTTGCCTATGTCTCGCATATCGAAGTTTGGCCGTCACTCTTGCCAAGGCCACCTTTAGTAGCAGACACTAACAGAAAGTCAATGACTTATAAGCACTGAGAGGCACTGAGGGGTGACGCAGGCAACAGCCTTCACGTCTCGAGTGTATTGAGTGGCAGTCAGCAGGTTCTCGATACCCCCGCGTTTTCTCTCTGAGATCAAGCCGCGTGTGTCGAAACCTCAGCATCTTCAACTTACTGTAGCGTCCTCGTTCCAGCTTCCATGTTGATGTCGATATCTTTCTCTTACTCTCTTCTCGACGTCAACTTCGAGGAGCTCAGCTTGATGGCTACACATACATCATGGTAATAACTCATCAGTTTCACAAAGTAAATATCACCACGATGCCTCGCATGCCACTACACTATTTTTTCAATCCACATGCATATTGAGTATACACACATGGTTGGATCGGGTCTTTGGTCATCCAGCTGCTTCAGCCCTTGCTGCCAAATCCTCATGCCACTTATCGTGACGATCACGCTGTTTTCAGTTTCACCTTAGCTCGGGCTCTCTTCTTGAAGCGAACTGGGATTCCTCGACGGCCACGACTCTGCCCTATAGCATTGTCGTTGACGGCCTCGTCGGCTTCGGGGTTGGTCTCCTCCCGAACTCTTCGTGCTTGGTACTGCAGTGAGCCACGCCGTTCTCGGTCTTCACGACGAGAGATCATTCTTGAAGTGCACACACCAAGCTTCTCTCTGTGCCGTTCAAATGCCTCCAGAGGTAGGGGTTTTGTCATCGTGTCAGCTACATTCGCTTTCGATGCCACGGGTTCAATCTTGACTCCCCGCTTCTTCACGTACTCACGAATCTTGAGGTCTGTTCACCCACCGCTTGATTGAAAAACTCAGGTCCGTGGTCCGAGTGGAAAGTATTCACGACCTTGTGGTGCCTAGCGCGAACGTCATCACGAGAGCACTTCAGCTTCTCCACAGTTTCCTCCTTCGCTTTCTGCCCATACAACCACTGGTACCTTGGTCCCTCATCAATGAGGTGTAAGTACACCGTGTTACCCTCCAGCGTGGGCACACTGAGAAAGCCCAGATCCATCAGAACTTTGACGAACGGCACCTTTGCACGTTCTGGTGTCGTCTTCTTGAAGGACATTCTCTTCATTTTGGCCATATCACAATCGAGACAGTGCGCTTTCCCACTACGATCATCTTTCGTCAGCTCCAAGCCTTTCACCATTTCCTTCGATGACATGTCCTTGATCACCTGCCAGTTTGCATGAGCGAGGCGATGATGCCACATCCGAAGTTTTCTGGTAGGCTGAGCAGTGGTCTGCAATACGGGGAACGTTGGTTGTGAGCGCGGAACTTCTACCATCGTCTGATAGAGTTCTCCCACCATGTCAAACGTCCAGGTAATGTGCTTCACCCGGTGTGGCAGCGTTGTCACCTCCTGATCCTCACTAGTCTGCGCGGAAAACCCATACTCCTTGTACAGCATTCGCTGCGACAGCAGATTCGCCGCTCCTTCTACATAGAGAGCTTCCACTGTGATCCACACCGGAGCCTTAGTCTGCGCATCCACGATCGCGAACTTGATCTTTCCCTGCATTTGTGCTTTCTTGCGGGTCGAATTATCAAACCACTTCATCACAGTATCACAATCTGACGTAAGAGACACAAATGCCTCTCTGCATCCACATATATTCACGGCGGATGCGTTGTCCAGCACAAACGGGATGAAAAAGCTGCTGCCCGATGCATGCCGTTGCGTTAGTGAAGCACGGCATCGGCTTCTCTTCCACCACTTCGATCATGTTCACAGGCTTGTTCTTCTTGCCGCCAGACTTACTTGGATTGTAGTAACCAGGAAGATCATCACAGGTATCCTCATCACTTTGCTGCTTTTGGCGCTTACTCTTCGATTTGCCTGAATTCTTCTTGCCACTCTGCTGCTGATCTTGCTTCGGAGCTCTGCACTCGTACGCATAGTGTCCGTGCTTGCCACAGTTATAGCAGTCGATGTCAGCACGTCGTCGCTTAGCTTGACCACGGCCACCACCTCCACGACCTCGGTTCTTCTTGTTGACGAACGACACTTCCTTATCGTCCGACTGCACAGGCGCGAACTGCGATCCGGCATTTCCAGCCTGGCCATTCCCTTTCTTGCGGGCCTTAGCCGCCGTCACCGCCCTAGCCTGGTTGAGGCGTTCTTCACGACTCGTCAGCTTGATTTTCACTTGCTGCAGAGAGTAGGCATCCAGGTTGTCGAATGTTTCGACGATACTCTCATACTTCTCACCCAATCCAGTCAGCAAAGCAGAAATCATCTCCTTGTCGGACACTTCCTCGTGCATAAGCGTCAGCTCCTGCCGAATTGCCTCTACTCGGTGGATATAGTCCCGAATTGATTTACTATCGGGATCAAACTCCACGTTCAGCAGCTCTCTTCGCTTGAACAACGCCACTGCGAAAGACTTCTTTTCGAAATCATCAACCAGTGCGGCCCACTTGGCTTGAGGCTTGTTCAGATGAACGAGCCTGACTCGCGTCACGTCGTCCAGCGTGTTCGTCAAGATGTCGTTCAGCATCAGCAGCTTCTGTCGCAATTCCTTGCGCTTTTTCTTCGTCGCCGCGGTGCCGTCCTTCTCGGGCTTCGGCTCCTCTCCGATCAGGATCTTCCAGCACTTTAGAGCTCGCAGCGCCGCCTTCAGGCCCTCCTTGTACGCTAGGAAGTTCTTCCCGTCGAACTTGAGCGAGCGGATGGTATCAACCTTGTGACCCTCCATCCTGCACACCTTTGGGCTCGTAACCTAACAGAAAGTCAATGACTTATAAGCACTGAGAGGCACTGAGGGGTGACGCAGGCAACAGCCTTCACGTCTCGAGTGTATTGAGTGGCAGTCAGCAGGTTCTCGATACCCCGCGTTTTCTCTCTGAGATCAAGCCGCGTGTGTCGAAACCTCAGCATCTTCAACTTACTGTAGCGTCCTCGTCCCAGCTTCCATGTTGATGTCGATATCTTTCTCTTAGACACCTACGAAGGTATCTCCTTTTCCGAAAAGCCCGATTGGCCGCTTTCAGCCCTGCCAAAGAGGGCTTTCTCTCCTTCGCGGGGCTTCTCAAAGCCTTCGGAGGTGCTTCCGAGACGATTTGCCGACTACGACCGACTACGCTAATCCATACTTCTGTGATGCTAAATAGGTGCTGATACCCTAACCCGTTTTCAACAAAGGTAGTTTTTCTCTGCTGTTCGGCCAAAAGAGATGAAAGGCACAATACTTTTGGCTCGAAGCAAGAGCCGCCAAAGTTGATCTGAAACCTCGGCTAAGGCAAACGGCCACTTTAAGACCATCGGCTCGGTTTAAGACCGCCTTCATTATAACCAATAGACGCGAGTAAACGATAAGGCAAACGGCCACTTTAAGACCATCGGCTCGGTTTAAGACCGCCTTCATTATAACCAATAGACGCGAGTAAACGGAAATAGAGCCCAAACACTGGATAAAAATAGAATTCATATGCTTTTGGTGGAAACCTTCGAGTTCTTATCTCCGCTCACTGCAGTTTGTAGACGTCACTTCAACAATGGCGAAGGCCGCAAGAAGCAAGAGCACCAAGGCATCCAAGAAAACAACAGAGCGGCAGAGCTACACCCCCGCTGAAAAGGAGGCTGCAGTGAGGGCAGTCAAGAGCGGCGAGACAGCGAAGGATGTCGGCGAAAGAACCAAGATTCCGGCTCGTTGTATCCGACGCTGGGTTCAAATCGACAAAGCAAGACACGCCAACGATACCAGTTCCTTCCCCGCGCTAATCGCAGACGCCACGGTCTCAACGACAAGCAGCAGTCCACCGCGACGCGGGCCGCCGCCACTACTTTGCGAAGAAGCTGAAGGTCTCAACGACAAGCAGCAGTCCACCGCGACGCGGGCCGCCGCCACTACTTTGCGAAGAAGCTGAACAAAGCATATACGACTGGATCATTACTCGGCAGATGCCAGGCAACCCCGTCACCCGTCAGACGATCATACAGAAGGCGGATGAGATATCGGTGCTCGTTTGTGGGAAGGTCGTCGGAGATGGATGGTATCGCCGCTTCAAGGGCCGATTCCCTACTTTTGCTGCTCGACGTTCGCAATCTGTGACGAAGGCGCGCAATGCTGTGTTCATGACGGACATCAGGACACTCTTTTGGTCGTTGGCGAAGGTCATTGTTGAGAACGAAATGGACGGCTCGCGCATATTTAACGTCGACGAGACAGCTTTTCAAAAAGGCAAAACATCGACACAAGTGGTGGCGCCGCGCAGGTCTCGAAACGTATGGCACCACGGATCCTACGATGAGCTTCCACCTATCGTTTGTCGCCTGTGGGAGCGCGAGTGGCTTTGTGGTCCCACCCCTCTTTATACTCCCCGGAGAGAGGGTCGACAACTACATTCTAGAGGGATATCAACTACCTGACGCCGCGGTGACAACGACAGACAGCGCATTCATGAATGCTATGCTGTTTGCAAGATGGCTTGTGTTCTTCTCTGAGGCGGACACTATCAAGCGACCGCTATTGCTCGTGATGGACGGTTGCTCATCGCATGTGAGCGATGACATCGTAGCCACCGCGATGCGGCTACACATTATTCTGGTGTGTTTACCGGCTAACGCCACACATCTCTTACAACCGTTGGACGTGGCCGTGTTCGCGTCATTCAAAGCCAAGCTCAAGATTTTGATCGATCACATTACAACCGTTGGACGTGGCCGTGTTCGCGTCATTCAAAGCCAAGCTCAAGATTTTGATCGATCACCTCATCGGCGGCGCAGGCCTCTCCAGTATCAGCAAACCCAAAGCAACTCAAGCTCACGAACTTCGAGCGAAATGGCCTGCCTATATCGGTTCAGCTCGCAGCATGGTTGAGGGTCAAAGAGATCGTACAGCAGGACCTTCTAGTGCTTCAACCACCGCGGAAAGCAAAGGGACGGAAGAGGAAAACAACCACCACACATAGCAGAATTCTGACACGGGATCAGCTTGGGAACGACTCAGCGCCTTCGCAGCCCAAGAAACGAAAACAACGCAAGCAGCGAGCGAAGAAAACACAGCTCCCACAACAAAACACCAGCGATCCGGGGCCAGTGTTGTATGAGATGGTGCTATAGGCACTGTAAGTTTAAATTCTCTCTTTAGTTTAATGCACATCGTAGATATCCATTTTCAGAGTTCGTACCGTACTTAAGTGAAATTGAACGGTGATGGTTTTGCTCGCATATAGATATCCATTTTCAGAGTTCGTACCGTACTTAAGTGAAATTGAACGGTGATGGTTTTGCTCGCATTGACAGGCGCCGATACATACTAAAAACAAGTCTAATCGCGGTCTTAAACTGAAAAATGGGGAAATCGAGACGCTTGGCCAGATTGCAAATAGCTGCCCCGTTTGGTCGTTCCATCAACCACTGAACACTCCTAAAAATAGCTGAGATCGGCAGCATTACACAGCCGCCGCCACAAGGCTGATATCAGCAATAGTTACTGAGCAATCGCAACTTAAAAATCGGAGTCAATATGGCGGTCTTAAAGTGGCCGTTTGCCTTATTGCTGAATTGGTTGAGAACGGGCCTAATCGTGTGTCGCCGTCTGCTAGCTTGACGCGGATATCTTCCCAGTGACCTGGATGCCGATCGCGGTGCAGCAATGCGAAAACGCCAAAACAGTTTCGGAGATCAGCTACAACAGTGTCAGGACCCGGTACTACTAGGTTGCCGTTTGCTACAGGCATCTCCGCGGTCGTGGGGCCCAATGTCAAACTGGGCGAGTTCGAAGGTATGAAACCATACAGATACTGAGTTTACATTGTTGGAACAGATTATAATAATACCAATCAAAATACATGTAGAAATAGTATCCCCGCAACAGACAAGTTTAGTAGTATTGAGATAAAATACATACCACAGATTACTATACTACCAATTATACTACCGTCGACACCGCATGAATTTGCATATCGCGACGTAAATAAATGCATCAGCCGACAACAATGATGCAAGTCACTAGGCACGTAAACTAGAGGATTGGGCTGGTAGCGCCTTTTGCAAACTCAATTGTACTGGCAGTACAGTACCGCCGAACCAATTATTTGAAGAGATAGCATAATTGAATACAAACGCCAAACGCGACAAAGGCACACCGCATTTGCGGCGCACGAGTCGCCTACGAATTGCGTTTTGAATAACAAAACTGTCATCACTCTCGCAGGCGGGTGACCGTGTATCAAAATGGATTATTCCCAGAAAACGGTTGAGAAGAGTTCTGAAACAACTTGACTTGGCGCGGCGGGTCTCGAGCCTTCAAAACTTCTCCTACGATTCTTCTCACTTTTCAGTTCGTGCTCGATTGCTGCAGTGGCCCCCACCCTCCGCGGGCTCATACTCGCTGCTGTGGTACCGAGCGCGCTACTGTCAAGAACACTACATGTATCTACCAATCTACCGATCTACCGATCTACCAATCTACCAATCCACCATGCAACCTATCGACGCGGCGCTCTCGGTTGCTGCGGTGGCCTCCACCCTCCGCGGGCTCATACTCGCTGCTGTGGCACCGAGCGCGCTGCTACCATAAAGCTGTCAGTTCATCGGTCTTACGGAACTAACTTTTGTGCGCATATCTAGATTTCCTAGTGACAACGCGCATACCAGTTGAAGGTTCGTTCATGCGGGGCACCGCGATCCCGAATCTATGCCCAAATGGATGGACGTGATTGAGATCAAATACCGTGTTGGAGGCCGCGCGGACGCGAGCCGTTGGTTGAATATGCGGGGCACCGCGATACCAGAGTTATGCTTGATTTGTTCGAAGTTTTGAAGGTAGTTGCTCAGACGACCAACACCTACAGTAGTTATCGATTAAGTTACACCTAGCAACTAAACTTCGCCCACGGCCAGGAGGCTTGGCGTGTAATACAACGACGCCACTAGGTCTTGATGATAGAACAAGAATAGGTCTTTGTAAGGTAATACACCTACGTAAATGTTCGTTTAACATGCAAGCCCATAGTGAGTGATCAGATACATACGTACTCGGGAGTGCGCTATAACGTATTGCACCATAGAAGTTACCAACAATAAGGTAAGACGCCATTTAAGCCTCCATCCTGGTATACTTTGTAATAAAACTTGTGTAAATAAGTAGATTTGGGTTTTTGATGCAAAATATTAGATTTATAAGACCCTTACACTTGAAAATTGTATTGGTCCAGTACCTACTTTTTCTGTGGACCACATATTTGAAGCCTCGAATTAATCCCTATTGGGCTTCTCGTACTACAGAGTAGCACTACCAGGATAAATCCTAGAATAATCATTGAGTAAGCGAATTGCCCTACGATGCACGGGCGAAAAGCTCGAATTAAGCTTGATTTACATTGGAAATTGTGGATTGGCAGAAGCAAAGGCGCCATTCCAACAATAATCAAAGCCTAAGCGAAAGCCTGCTACAGAGGGGCATCCAATACGTCGAAGAGAGGGTCGTTGGGTTATGGTAAAACAACGAGTTACAGTGAAGTTAAAATACAAAACAACGATTTACGCCTTTGTTTAGACAGAATGGGAGCAAAGCACATTCCCTAAATGCAACACAAGGTGGCCCCTATTAATAATACAAACACAGCAATTTCTGCTTCGTTTCTAGAATTTGAGTGTTTTAAAAAGTGTGCGTAATCTGATTAATATGCGTTTGTCGTCGAGGCTAAATGATGTCCCCACTTCTTAAAATAGCATACACCCCAAAACACTACAGACACAGACAGATGAGTTTCTATTCACTACTACTACCTAGTACTATTAGATATCCAAATTTAAATGTTTTAAATGGTACCGTCCATGAATTTGCATGTAATGTATGTAATGTATTGCGTGTTTCGCGTAACCCAATTACACTAGGCTAGACTCTGTGTTGCTAGCTAAAAGCGTAAACCAGGTGAGGCAAACCGGTACTGTACCCACAAGTGGGTACGATGTACCAGTGTACCTTTTTCCGCATACGCCAGGAAATGTGAGGCTCTCCGTGCTCCCCCTCCCTCCTCCTCGTCCTTGGCGAAAATGGAGCTCGCTGCGTCGCTCTCCTTCTCGGGTCTCTTCGTCAACGTCTGGTAGTTGTAGGTCCTGCCGCCGATCGATGTCCTCAGCCGTCCGCGCCTTGATCTGTAGTATCTGTTCTGCACGTCTTGCTCATCGGTCCTTAGCATGTCCAGCGTAGCCTTGCGCCTTGATCTGTAGTATCT
>JAIKVE010001579.1:0-11127 GCA_024679115.1 Phytophthora pistaciae
CCTCTGGCCCTCGTCGCCCTCCGGCGGCTGCGCGCGTGCTCCGCGTCCTCCAGCGATAGACGCGCCACCTTCTCGTCCTGGAACATGAGGATCTGCATGGCCGTGTCGAAGTCCTGCTCGAACACCAGCAGTTCGTCGAACGCCGCGCGCAGGGCGGCAGCGCCGCCGGCCGCCTCCATACTTGCGCGCTAATTGACCTGTGCGGCAACTTTTGGCGCGACATAATGACTTACCGGTTCATAACCGATACGCAACAACGGTGCAGCGCCGGTATACCGGTACTAATCACCTTATCCGATATGCGACGCTGCGCAGCTGTCGTTAAATAACAGTGGGCTTGGGTACATCCATGTTGATGAAAAGATCGAAGAGACGCAGAACCCCGCAACGAGATGCCGCAGCCTGTGCTTGACCTGGGGCTGCTGAGCGCGGCTAGCAAGGATGCAGCTGTGGGCAGGGGCGAGGAGAGCAAGTTCGACGACGTCATGGCGCTGCAAGAAGAGCCTATCAAGGTACGATGGATGAGTGGCGGACTCTGGTACGCGGGTATGGCAGTAGTAACAAGAAGTTGAGCGCTTGAGTAGATCACTTTCCTGCTTCCAGACGACTCGACGGTGACGAATGAGGTACGAGGCTTCAGGTTAATTGGTCGCCACTGTATGATCGTACTGAGGTGCTGTTGTGCAGTTCAAGAAGGGCCATACCATTGCAGTGCTGAAGGCTTTCCTCGAGGACGAGTACGACCTCAAGCAGGAGCAAACGGTGGGGGCAGTTGCATGCTGCATGAAGGGTTCTTGCTGGGAGTAGTTGCTGATACGTGCGCTGTGCGAGCAGCAACTTTGCCTGAATGGGACGACGCTGCTGGACCCGTTCTCACTGACGGACTTCCCGTGCGTCTTGGCAGCGTCGGCCATCGACATCCAGGTGAGGCGCAGCGGCTCCGACGACGCCAAGAGCAGGAAGTGAAGCAAGCGACCAAGATTAAGCTTGAGCTGGCGCTACGAAAAGACTGGTCGGTTTGTCTATGCTAGATACAGACTTAGCTTGCATTGCATCACTTCAGGTTTTTTTTTTTTTTCGAGCTCGACGCACAACGTTTCGAACGTCTAGGGCCTCGAGCAACAGCCTCGATATTATATAAATTGCGGGCGCAGAGATCGCGAAAAAGTGTTTTGGCTTGTCATCAGGGTAGGCCGCAAGATCAACGACATGCTTTGCGTGTTGTCTGATGCGGCAGTACTCTCGGCCGTCCACTACCCCTGTGTACCCACACACTCCACGCGCACAGCAATTGTTTCGTTTAACGAAATCGACGGCACATCGTTGCTACGCTGGGTCCGTCGAACAGCGTCTGGCTTCGCGTCGTGGCGTATGGATCGGATACCAACCTACGCCAGCACGAAATCCTTGGGCTCACCATTGAAGTTGGCTCTGTATCTACTTCCCAAATTTTGTGTAAGGCCGCCGCGCTCTTGGCCACCCATGCACCTTACAGCCTGCTTGCAGAAAACTCACCCAGCCGCTGAAACTTGCTGCAGCATATTTTTGCTGTCCGTGCCTGCTCAAGCTGCTCGTCCACAGATTCTGTGCGGGTACGTATGGGTTCACCCAGCAACGGCTTCAAGCAAATGCCTTTCCGCCATCTTCCGTGGATTCAGGGTCCGTTCCGCTAGCTACCTACGCCTCCCACGTCTCCATTCACGAATCCTCTCTGTCCAAGCTTCATTGATTCTTCTCAACTCTCGCGCCCGAAGCATGCGCCTCCGGGGCTTCAATCTCTGGGCTGGAGCATTGCTGGCTCTGGCAGCCCAAATCGCTGAGGCTTAAACCTACGATGCCATCGTGGTGGGCAGTGGACCTGGTGGTCTCGTGGCGGCCGAATACTTGTCCAGGGACCCAACCGTCTCCGTGTTGATCCTCGAAGCTGGTCCGAAGTCTCTGGCCGCCACTGGCGGAACCGACAGCCCCAACTACGCTCAGGGGAGCGGCCTCACCAAGTTCGACATCCCCGGCGAATTCGACAACACCATCTACAACGCGGCCAACGAGCAGTACCGAGTGGACTGGATCACCGACGCCTACATGTGGCTCGGCAAGCTCGTGGGCGGGTGCTCGTCCATCAATGCCGCGCTCTACTTCCGTCCGCCGGACGCGTACGTCACGCAGACCCAGTGGCCGTTCTCGGCAGCTCAAATGGTGGCCAAGATGGACGAGAATGAGCAGCTCCACGGCCACACGGACAAGCCCTCGAGTAACGGGGTCTGGTACACGCAGGAAGGATACAACATCGTCTCGAAGGCGCTGCTGGCCAAGGGATACGCTGAGCGTACCATCAATGACGCTGCCTCTCGCAACAGTAAGAGCAAGACGTTTGGTCATGCCCCGTTCACCTTCAAGAACGGCAAGCGTGACACCCCCGCCGCGGCTTTCTGGGGAGCGATGAGCTCTCGAAGCAATGTAAAGCTCCTCACTGGGGCTAAGGTCGATTATCTTCTCCGTGCTACTGGAGGTAAGGCCACCGGCGTGGTCTACAACGGCGGAACCCAGGCGCTTCTGTCGGCTCGGGCACGGTGCTCATGGCCGCCGGTGCCTTGAGTACGCCCAAGGTTCTGATTCAGAGCGGGAGTCTCCCAAGCTGCTGGCTGGGTCACGAACGCCAACGTGGGGCGGAACCTCTTCGACACGAACGTGGTGTTCGCCTCCTTCTCGCACCCGCAGATGAGCTCGTTCCAGTTCAAGAACCGACCGACTTCAGCGACAGACCAGTACATGAACAGCTTCTCAGGGCCGTGGACGAGCTCAGGCCCGACGCTGATCAGCTACGAGAACTACGACGTTCAAGGCCGCGCCTACGAGTTCCAGTCCACGGCGCTCACCACCGGATTCGGCGAGTTTTACAATCGCGGGGACGCGATCACGCTCTCGCTGTACGTGAACAACCCCGAAGGCCGAGCAGCCTCGGGATTCGACAGCAATGGCAACTGGAAGGCCTTCAATGAAGGAAACGCGTACTTCGGCACAAGTCGCGACCTGGCGGCCATGCAGTCATATGCTCAAAGTGTCGTCAAGGCGATGGTGGCCCAAGGCGCCACCTTCCTGTCTGCCTCTGGGTCGGATGACACCACCGTCGCCAACTGGGTCCAGTCCTACGGCGCTCGCATCACTCACCACTTCGGTGGTAGCTGCTACGCGTCCAGCAATGCCGCGGACGGGAATCGGTGCGCTGATGAAAAGCTGCGCGTCATTGGTATGACCAACGTGTTTGTGGCAGACGCGAGTGCCATGCGCGACGGGACGGTGGGTCCGTACGGCTTCATCATGTACATCCAAGCCAAGAGCTACATCGCTGCCAACGGTAACGGTGGCGGCGGCGGTGGTGGTTCGAACTCCACCTGCTCGAGCTTTGAGAACGGCGTGGACTACCTCAACAACGACCTGAGCAATGCTCCGAGCTCGGCCGCATCGGGATGTTGCGCTATTTGCTCGACCACCAGTGGGTGCAAGGCGTTCACGTGGACTGACAACGCCGGAGGCACGTGCTGGCTCAAGTCTGGCAAAGGAAGTACCCAAAGCAAGAGCGGCGCCATTTCGGCTGTGCTTCAGACCTCATCGACGTCTGGCTGCTCTACCGTTGAAGACAATACCGACTACACTGGAGCCGATGTCGGTAACAAACCCAGCTCCTCCGTTGACGGATGCTGCTCAATCTGCTCAGCGACAAGTGGGTGCGGAGCCTACACGTGGACAAACTACAACGGCGGAACTTGCTGATTAAAGAGCTCCAAGGGCTCCGGAGTCGCCAAAAGCGGTGCCAAGTCTGCTGTCGTTAGTGGATCGAGTGGAGGAGGCGGTGGCAATGGTGGTGGGGGTTCTACCTCTTCCTGCACTGCGATCGAAGAAGGTGTAGACTACACTGGCAATGACTTTGGTAGTGCGCTCAGCGGTACGGCCGAGGGTTGCTGTGCAACTTGCCAGGCCAAGACTGGCTGCAAGGCCTACACGTGGACGAACTTCAATTCGGGCACGTGCTGGCTGAAGAGTGGCAAGAGCGGCACTACAAGCATGAGCGGCGCTCGATCAGCTCAAGTCAGCTCTTCTTCGACGGCCACGTGCACGATTGTGAACGATGTCGACTACAAAGGCAATGATCTCTCCAGCACCCCCAGTGCTCCAAGTGGAACTGGTGCTGGTTGCTGCGATATCTGCCGGGCGACGTCAGGATGCAAGGCGTTCACGTGGACCTCTCAGAGCGGAGGAACGTGCTGGCTTAAGTCTGCGCAAGGCACCAGCTCGTCTTTGACTGGTGCTGTCTCTGGAGTCATCTAACTCCAAAAGCTTCAGCCAAGACCTTCCTTCTACATGTAAACGTTGGAGAGGACTTGTCTTCTACCCATTCGACACAAGCTACCTAAATGGTAAATACATTATCAAAACTTTTCGATAACTTGTGATATCCCAAGAGTGTGGCTGTCACAAGCCGGCGCAAGCCGTGTTTTACGGAAAGCGAGCCACGCGAGTACCGAATACCTGTCGTGGATCTCGCGGAGCCGTGGTGGCCTATCTCGATAGCGAAGCTGGATCTAAGTGGTGCGAGAATGACAACATTGTCAAGCCTGAAGAAGAAAAGCAATTGGATACACGCCAATGATGTGGACTTTGGATACGTCGATCTGCGAGGAACCGAGGCAACCAATGCGAATGGACTATAGGTTCTGCCCAACATCAAAGTGCTTCGCGACAACAGCAAACGCAGCTACCAACCACACTTACATCTACGTCGCGTATGGTAGCAAATGCGGTAATCTACTGTAGATCTCGGTTGAGTTTTATACTTTTTTTTGCGTCGCTGTGAATCGGAAGTTAGTCTCGTGCCATCCTTTTGGTCGCACAGACGATTGAACGTCCAAACCAAACAGCAAAGTGCTGCTTTTGGCACAACGGGGTTAGGCGCTCGGATCGAATAGCACAACGCATGTAACCCACTCGTGTTCTATGTTTCGGTTCTACGTGTAGTGCCTACATATGTATGAGTACGTCAAACACGATTCTGCTTGTGAACTTCATTCAAAAATGCTGTCGCTACAGTAGCTCATTAGGCCTTTCGCAGTTTTTAGTTATTGGGGCAGGCGGCAATCGGGTGTTCTGCTGGAGTTCATGTGTGCCTGGAAGTCTACAGTAGAGCCCCTAGCCCAGATTTTTATTTGGGGGGGGTGGGGGGGTAGCCCTTCAATGTGAAACTTTAAAACTGCTGTGTAGTTCGATTATCGAAACGCAAAATGGATACCTATTCACTTGCAGGTGCGTCTTACGAGCTCCAGCTCATTTCCAAATTTCTCCCCCAAGACCCCCAAGCTCCACCCGCTCCAGCAACATGCAGTCACCGCTGCCTTTTCTGAGCTCTTGGATGTCGGGTGAACCTCTGTCCATGAGCATGGTCATGAAGGTCCTGTTCACGGTCATCACCGCAAGGCTACTAGCGAAGATCGCAACGTCATTGCATCACAAACTGCGTATTGCGCGTGGGTTGGCACCTTTAAGCGGACCCCCAGGGGTTTGGCTACTCGGCAACATGCCAGCGTACATCAAGAACCGCGACCGCATGTACCATTTCTTGGTTAGTATTGAACTTTTCGCCATCAGTTAATCGAACAGCCGAGCCTAACAAAGTTTTTCATATCCCAGGAGGATCTGCTCAAGCAGCATGGTGGCCGAATGAAGATGCCGTGGCACCTTTTCTTCGATGGAGCCATCTACGTGAGTATTTATCGCCTTGAGTATGATGTGGACATGTGCTAATTAACCCTTTGCTGTACTATATAGATCACAGACCCGAAGGACGTCCAGCACATCTTGTCGACCAATTTCGACAATTACGTGAAGCCTCAGGGGTTTCTGGATGCCTTTCAAGAGGTCTTCGAGAACTCGTTCTTCGCTGTGAATCACCACGCCCAGGCACCGGATGGAGGTGCTGGTTGGCGACTGCAACGCAAAGTGGCGGCGAAAGTGTTCACCACCGCCAACTTCCGCGTCTTCACCGAGCAAGTTTTTGCCAGACACGCAGAGGAGACGCTACTGGCTGCACAAACAGAAGCGACCAAGTCGAGAGGTCCAGAGGTCCATGACAAAAGCTTCTGCTGCGATATGCAGGACATCAGCGCCAAGTACACGCTGAACTCCATCTTCGACGTCGCCTTTGGTCTACCTCTGAGTGAGATCGAGGGGACGGAAAACTTTGCGGAGCACATGGGGTTCGTGAACACACACTGCGCACAGAGACTCTTTGTCAAGCAGTACTACAAGCTGCTTCGGTGGGTCATGCCCAGTGAGCGAGAGCTACGACGCCGCACGCGTGAGATTCGGGCTGTCGCTGACACCGTCTTGCTTCGCCGACTGCAAGAACCCGAAGAGAAAATCAACGCACGGTCGGATCTACTGTCACTATTCATCCGCAAGGCTCGGGAGCTTGTTTCTGAGGGCTCCAAGGGCCAGAATGGCGACGCTGCGTCTTTGCTGGGACCCAAGACGCTCCGCTCCATCATCTTGACGTTCGTCTTTGCTGGTCGAGACACGACGGCCGAGTGCCTCACCTACAGCTTCTACGCGATCGCAAGACACCCGCGCGTCCAGAAGCGAATTGTGGAGGAGCTGGAGTCGGCTACGGCAAACAATGGGTCGAATCACGCAACTTTCACGTTTGATGAAGTGAAGAAGCTCAAATACCTCGAAGCCGTCGTGTACGAAGCTGTGCGGTTGTACCCAGCACTACCCTTCAACGTCAAGAACGCCGTGAAGGATGACTACCTCCCGGACGGCACCTTCGTCCCGGCAGGTGTCGACGTCGTGTACAGTCCGTGGTTCATGGGTCGCAACGGCGAACTTTGGGGCGACGATCCGCTGGAATTCCGCCCCGAACGCTGGCTGGAGATGTCCAAGCGCCCGAGCGCGTACGAATTCCCCGCCTTTCAAGCTGGCCCACGGGTGTGTTTGGGCATGAAGATGGCCGTGTTGGAGGCCAAGCTCTTCCTCGCCACCACATTCAGTCGCTTCCACGTAGCGATCGTACCTGGCGAGAAGCAGGAACGCGGCTACGTGCTAAAATCGGGACTCTTCATGGACGGCGGTCTGCCGCTGCAAATGACCCCACGAACTCAGTCTGCAGCATCAGCTTAAGACTTCTCAAACCTTGAGATTGTCGAGAGTATAGCTCATTCATTGTCTGCATTAGTAGTAAGGTCACCTCACCACTTCAACATGGGCTTGAGCCCCGACACCTTTGTTCATTGACAGCATTGGGAATAGCTTCCCTAAAATTAGGCGGACTTTGGTGTCGTTTCTTGGCGGGGTTTCGACGCGCAGAGGCCTGGGTAGAGAGAGAGAGCCATAAACAGACAAACTTCTTGAACGCGATCACCGCTAGGAAGGGAAAGGAATGGGGCTCTTCAAGCTGCTGGCGAGCGCGTTGGGCATCAAGAAGACGCAGGTCCGCATCCTCGTGGTGGGGCTGGACAACAGCGGCAAGACGACGCTCGTGAACCACCTCAAGCCCAAGAAGAGCCAGGCGCGCGAGGTCGTCCCGACCATCGGCTTCCAGGTGGAGGAGTTCACCAAGTCCAACCTCAACTTCACCGTGTTCGACATGTCGGGCCAAAGCCGCTACCGGAGCTTGTGGGAGAACTACTACAGCGACGTGCAGGCGATTATCTACGTGCTAGACTCCACGGACACCATCCGCATGTGCGTGGCCAAGGACGAACTCGAGCAGCTCGTGGAGCACAAGGAGCTGGCGTCCAAGAAGGTTCCCATCCTCTTCTTCGCCAACAAGATGGACCTGCCCAACGCGCTCACGCCGGTCGAGTGCATGCAGCTGCTCGAACTCGACAACCTTGGCAGCAAGTCGTGGCACATTACGTACGTCACCGAAGCCGTGCCTTGATCTCGGACAAAATACACAGGCTAACCTTCTTTGTGTCTGGTTCTGTATGCGCAGGGCAAGCAATGCGGTAACCGGACGTGGTGTGGAAGAAGGCGTCGAGTGGCTCGCAGACCAGTTCGCCAAGGGGAAGTCGCGGAAGTGAGTCAACGCAGCAACACAGAACAATATTTTCAGCCACGATGCTTCTGCTAGAGAGTAGCTAGAGCCTTTGACAACCCAATGTATTGCATTTCAGCCCTGGTTCGATCGTGCTGTGCTCGAGGAGGAAGGAGGGCAAAGCTAATAGATTAAGGCGACCTAGGAGAGTAAACTTGTAGAGCCTATAGTTGAACCGATTAGGCGACAAATTGCCTACGCGTCTTACATCGACTGCTCAGCCGGCGCAGGCGGCGCCTTCTGCTGCTCGTTGGACGTGGCATTGTTGGCCTTAGGCACGGGCAGGAAGAGCTTGAACTCGGGCGGCAGCTCCTCCTCCGAGTAGAGGCGGTCGGAGAAGTAGATGCGGCGGATGCGGCAGTTGGCGTGGATCTGCACGCGCAGCGTCTCGATGTAGTTGGTGCCGTAGGCGCGCCGCGTGAAGTCCGAGAGGTTGAACTGGATCTGGTTCCAGCCTTCGTCGAGCCGCATGGGCATGGTGCAGATGAAGGGCTTGACCCGCGTGGAGCTCTGGTAGTTGCTCGCGCGGAAGCGGCGGCGCACGTTCTTGTCGTCCAGCACCTGCACCTCGAAGGTGAAGTACTTCTTGAGGTTCTTGATGATCATGACGAGGAACGGCAGCTTGATGCCCAGCGTCTTGGCCGGCTGCGCCGGGCACGTGATGAAGTTGGTGCTGACGTTCGTGCCCATGATCTCCAGCACCGACGACTGGATGTCCTGGTCCGTGATGCGCTTGATGTGGCCATTGCGCACCTGCTTGTCCCAGATCTGCAGCGGCTTGCTCCTGTGGGCGGGTGTCGGCACAAGAAGAGCGTTGGGTCAGCCTCTTACACTGTCTACAGCTTTGACACACATTGAGAGACAGGCAGGCAGGCAGACAGACAGACAGACACGCACCCGATGCTGTAGAGGATGGAGAGGAAGCCCGACTGGAAGGTGTTCTTGAACATGATGCAGAAGAGCTCGTCGGGCGTGCCGCAGCACGTTGGGAATATGCAGCTTCGGGAGTCTTGCAGCGCGACGCCGCGGACTCCTCGGACGGTTATCGTTTTGTGCGTCGCTTCAAGGTCGTAGTGGTGTGGACCACACATACAACTCATTGTTACCGGTATTTTAGTTGTGGTGGGTTTATGGTCAGCCCACCGAGTTTTGAAACGGGCTGACCCGCCACATCAAGTTGTTTGTGGCAAGGACTTGGCCGTCATTGTGGCACAACCACTGGTGGTCATCGCCATGGCGTCCGCGGTGCGGGTGCTGCTTCCGTCGGAGCCCTCGCCGTCCCCAGCGTCCGCTAGAAGGCCCCCGAAGCGAAGGCGCCTAAACGACACCACCCCAGCATCCCTCCACGTGGTTAAAACGCCGGCTGAAAATGCCGCAGTGCCCGACACAGACATGGCAAGCGACGACGACGACGAAGAAGAAGAGGACGAAGAGGAAGAGGACGACGAAAGCCCCGGTTGTGCGTGCGCCGAGTGTGGCGTTTCGTTTTCGTGCGCAGCAGAGCTAGTCGCACACAGCCAGGAGACCCGGCACCGGCCCTTCGCCTGCCGCCACGAGGGCTGCGCCAAGCGCTACTCGAAGCGTGAGCATCTGACGCGGCACTTCGAGGCGGTGCACGTCCGCGGCTCGACGCAGACGCTGGAGGAGCGCAAACCTTTCAAGTGCGAGCTGTGCGATGCGAGATTCACGTACAACCACGGGTTGACGCGCCACACGAAGCGCTCGCATCGCAACGTGAACCGCCCGTTCGAGTGTTCCGAGTGTCTGAAGGTTTTCAAGAAGAAGAGCGAGCTGCAAGCGCACTCGTACGCGCACACGGGCGTGCTCCCGTTTGAGTGCGAGGACTGCGGCGAGAGGTTTCTCAAGAGGTTTTTACTGAACCGGCACCAGCGAACACACGCAGCCAACAGGGAGGCGGACACGCAGGTCCTCGTGTGCGAGTGCGGCGAGATCTGCTTCGACGAGGACGAGCTCAAGAGTCACAAGGAGGCGGAGCACGACAGTGGAAAGGAACCAGGTGCTGCAGATAGTGACGCGACTGCTACGAAGGAGCCCTCTACGTCTTCATCTGCCCACGTGTGCCTCGTGTGTGACCAGACGTTCAGCCGGAAGCAGTATCTGCGCGCTCATCTGCGGGCCCATTTCGAGTCGCTGGACGACCGCAAGAAGTACGTGTGCCCCATGGCTGGGTGCGACAAGGCCTACACGCGGTCGTCCAACCTCATGGCGCACTACAATGCGGTGCATGATGAACGCAAGTCGAAGCGCTTCGCGTGTCCGCGTGAGGGCTGCTCAGCGCGGTTCGGCTACAAGACGGTGCTGAAGCACCACCTCGAGAGCATTCACGACAAGCCCAAGACACCGAAGCGACGCGAGCGCAAGTCCGCGGGCATTCTTGAACGTGCGCTCGGAGTGAACCAAGTGGGCGAACAAGTGACGCGGACGATTGTGTTTGAGGCCAAGACAACGGATGAAGAAGAAGAGAAGGAGGCGGCAGGACAGTCGTAGCGAGACAGATACACTTTGTAGAGAATATATTTTATTGAGGCACGATAGACGCTGCTGACGTAGGACGCCAGGCGATGGCAATGCTTCGTGTTCATTGCAGACCACGCACTTGAAAGCTCCGGTACTGTTGCACCTGTAGACGTCTAGTCGACATTCAAACCTGTGTCTGATCACCGTGGCAGGCCAACATGCTGTCGCCACTAGGATTGGAGGAATACCTTAGCAAGGTATTAACCCAATACCGGTAATAACTCTCCTTACCAAGTTAGTAGAGGTATTACCATTTTGTGTAAGTCTCGTGTGGCAGGAAATCGCTTACGCTATCGTTGAAGTTTCACAGTAGAGATCCCAAGCTAGCCCCCACAAGTAAAAACGACAAGTGGTGAAGAAGTCTCAAGTACCATGGCGGACGAGTATTCCGATCAGGGCGGCAGACGCTCGGCAGGTCAATCCCCCAACGTCAACCTGGGTCGTCCACTTCACCCTGTGTGGCGCGAGTTCGAGATCACGGTCCCAAAGTGGGCGCATCC
>JAIKVE010001580.1:0-11126 GCA_024679115.1 Phytophthora pistaciae
CTCCGGCACGGCCAAGATCTCTCTGGACGAGCAGCCGCCCGTGGAGAACGGCGTCAACCCGCTGGGCGAGGACTTTGCCAATGACCTCGAGAACAGCGCGCGCGTGCTGTACGTGCGCCGCGTGCCCTGCGCGTGCCCTGTGGCTACGCTCAGTGAGACGATCAAGAAGGCGGTGCGTGTGCTTGGTTGGCTGTGCTGGAAGGAGGACGATGCGGTAGTGGACTGACCAGGCTTTTTGTTTCTATCAGGGAGGACCGTTCGTGCACCTGTACCTGTCGGACCCGGTGAAGAAGAGTGCGTTCGACTTTGACCGCTCGGCGTACATCATCTACGAGAGTGCGGCCGCTGCGAGTGACGCCATGCCGAAGATCCACAACACTTTCGTGGAAGACGGCAACCTGTTCCCGCCGTTCCGTCTGCAGGTGTCTCCGCACCGTGCTCGTGCGCCGCTCAAGACGCCGTCCTACCTGTCGGTGCCTGAGCGTCTGACAGCGGACTTTAAGCAGGCGACCGCGCTGGCCAAGGCGCTGGACGACCGTCTGTTTTATGGAGCTGAGGAAAAGCTTGCACGTTTTGGAGTTGAAGCGCTGCTGGCGTCTGAGGAGGTGGCACAGAATTACTCGACTGATAAGCAGAAGCTGGACGTCGTCGTGGCCTACTTGCGCCGCGTGCACCACTATATTTATTATGCCGGTGTGCAGTGCCTCGACATGGGTGACATCATGCACGCTCACCCCGCGCTCTTCTGCCGCCCGCCGCCGTCGGCGCGCGACATTGAGGAAGAGAAGGCTCGCCAGGAAGCTGCTGCCAACACTGCGAAGCCGGAGGAAGATCCACCGACGGAGGAAAACAAGGATGATGCTGCGAACACGGAAGCTGGAGACAAAGAGGCTACACCTGCAGGTGCGACCGGCGAGACCGCCAAGGCTATCGGCGGATGGGCTGCAGCGTTGGATGAGAAGGTGCAGACGTATCTGAAGGAGCTGGCACCGGAGGTTGTGGAGGCCAAGCGAGCGAAGGACCGCGCGCTGGTTGACGAGATTGAGACGCGCGAGGAGGCTGCGCTGGAAAGCACCTACTCGAACTACGGCGAGAAGGCCAGCGATGACGGCAAGCACCGCTGCCGACTGTGCACGAAACTCTTCAAGGCTATGGACTTTGTGAAGAAGCACATCCGCAACAAGCACCCGGAGCTGGTGGTGGACAAGATTGCCGAAGTGGGCGAGAGCTACATGTGGGAACAGTACCGCGAAGACGAGCAGCACCCGATGCCTCCTCTCGAGACCAGCAACAATGCGCCTGGAGGTGCCGTTCTTGGAGGTCGTGCAGGCTCCAACGGTGGCCGCAATGGCGGTGGATACCGTGGACGACCCGACCGAGACTTCAACGGAGGCGGTGGCGGCCGCGGCTTCTACCGCGACGACGGCTATCGAGGTCGCGGCCCACCGCGTGGTGACCGCATGCGGAGAGGATCCTTTGACCGCCCGCCGCGCTCACCTCCTCGGTACAATGGCGGCGGTGGCTACGGCCGCTCGCCCTCGCGTGGACCTCCGTCTGGCCCACCCCGTGTCCCTGAAGGTGAGCTGCCCGTGGACCCTCGCCAAGTGTCTACGTCGTACCGCGACCTGGACAATCTGCAGGACACCAAGGTGGAGCTGAGCTTCGACGCGCTGGACAGCTTGCCGCCTCCCAAGAAGAAAACCAAGGTGTGATACCATTGTGCGATTTCACCGACTTCAGGGCAGATACCTGTTGCACAGCTGCCGCGGCTCGCCAAGTGCTGTAACAAGAGAGGGGGGCATACTACAGAAACCAAGTACTACCGTCGAAAGTGGCGACCAAATGAGGCAGCATGCAGAATCAATCTATGGCGCAGCAGGCGAACGTAGTGCGAGAGACGGGGGAAGACACACAAGTCTCTTCCGATCTCTGCCGGCGCTGGCTACGGAGGTAAGCTGCTGCGATTTTGCATTTTGGAAAAGCTTTGTTGTATGTGAGAGACAAATAAAAACGAACAAAACAAACTTCTCACCAACGCACTCCCTCCCAGACGCTTTGTGTGCTAACTAACCACTTGTGCCGGTTTCTTGTGTCTTCCCCATGATCAGCTCCGTCGTCGTCAAGAGCGCGTCTTCGGCCGCCAAAGTTGCTTCGATGCGGTTGACTACATCGCGAAGTAGGGACCTCACCGCCCCCGAGTCCATCCTCTCATGCAGTGGCGCGAGCTTGAACTGTGCAAAGCCAATCGACGACGGCGGCTTCTTCACCGACAGCGACGACACCTGCTTTGTGAGGTCATCGACGATTTCCCAGGAGTCAGCAACTTCTTCGTTCTGTGTCGGCGGAGGCGGTGGATGGCGCTGTGTTTGGATGTTCATGGCGTTGCAGAGTCGTTCAGCGAGTTCACCTCCTTCACCTTCACTGTCTGGGTCAGCGAGGTGCATCCATCGCGCCAGCTCCTCCAGAGGGAAACGATCCTGCTTGCCGAAGCCCTTGTTCATCATGCGCAAGCCGCGATCCCAAACCTTCGGGAGGTGACGCAGCGCTGCGGCTCGTTCCAACAGCGACATGGCTCCAAACTCGGCGAAAAACGCGCGGAAATCGTCCGTCTGAAGCGCCACGAACGCTCGCAGTGCGCGCTGCACTTCAGGCAGCTGCCGCAGCTTGGGCGACAGCTTGAGCAGCATCCACGCCACGTCTTGCGGCTCGTCCGCATGCAGCAGCAGGTCGTACGCCACAAACTCCCCCGCGTGCTTGAGCTCCGGGACGTCTTCATGGTCGAACCCAGCCAGCTCGTGCATGCCGTAGAGCGCCTGCAGCTGCGACAGCGCCGACGCGAGCTGCTCGCCGTTCAGCTTGTCGCTCCAGTCCTGCTGCGTCTTGACGCCGTCCAGCAGCTGCACGGAGCGCAGCCCCGCCAACAGATAGAACCGCGCAGCCTGCTGCAACGCCGTCACCAGCGTAGCGTCTCCAATCCTCTGTGCAGTACGTACAATGACAAGATAACGTCAGTCAATGATGTCCTCCAGTGTCCACCACCTGTCCTTAAGCCTATCCACCTGCACTGTAAAATCCTGTCGAACACTGCGAACTCGGTCGTTAACGAAGTGATACACGGCCAAGAACTCCACAGAGCGCGCAAACCCGCGCTGCTCGTAGGCGTCCAAGCCGCTGCTGGGCCAGGGCAGCACCGTCGTGAACAGGTGACGCAGTGTGCGCAGCAGCACGGGAGACGGTCGCAGCTCCGATGGGTCCCACACGTCGCGACCGGCAGCAGCCCGACGGTATTTCTTGACGGGCTCGAGGTGTTGACGACCAGCGGCTGCTGACGGACGCTCGAAGCGACTGAGCTCTTGGGTGCGCGCGCGGTCCGCTGCCTCCTTCGGGGGACACCGAGATGGACATTCACCGCGGATCGGCTCCTGTTGTAGTGAGGCCGGGGCGGGAGGAGGCGCGCGTGCAGTAGAGGCAGAGCCACGACCTCCACCTCGCCCACGGCCGCGATGGCCGCGGGGATAGCGACGCCCCTGGAAGTCCCCGCGCGTCATTATTGGGGATGATCGGACAGTATAAAATGGCTACATTTTTCTGGAAAATGTAGCCATCTGTACCGTATTAACTGTAGCCATGTGCCACGAAGAGACGCAGCGATGAAAATGACAACCAAAAGCACAAAAATGTTGGCAAGCAGATAGATTTACTAGCCGCTGAAACTCACTCTTACACTAGAGAAGGTCGGTGCCCAAGCTGATGCTTCGACTTGCGTATCATATCGCCGCCGAAGCGTTCTTGATCTGATCTCTTCCTACAACGCATTGGGGGGGGGGGGGGGGGCAATGATACTGTACACATACTTTGCGCAGAATATCTGGGTAGAGGGAACGCACACGCTGCAGGTGAATAGAGCTTGGTTGGTCGTTGAAACGAACTGCACAATCACAAGTACTAAAGTAAACAAGTTTCCTTTGACCGAATAGGGAGCATGACTTGATACAACAAGAACGGCGCATCTGGTACTATGCACTTCCTCAAGTAGCGAGATGTGATCCGTTCACTAGTTGGTGTTCCGCGCAAGAGCGAAGTACATCTGTATTGACACACATGGCAAAAAGTGACGCAATTGCTTGTGAGGACGGAGTATGCCGCGTGCTTTCGTATCCAACGTACCGCAACGACAAGGGCGATGATGACGACCCATTTCAAAACGAACTTCATCACGTGGTTCCCAGTGCCGTCGAGGCTCCGCACGAGCTAGCAAAATGGAAATATCAGCGCACTTGGTAAGCAACGACCGCTTCAATTAAAGATAAACACAGTGTGAAAGTACCTGGTTGTTCAGCTTAAAGCACGTCACGGACTCAGCGAGGATGAGTTTCTTCTTCTCTTCGTCGTGAGGGACAGCATTGATCTTGTCCTTGATTGTATCACGAAGGGCCTGGCACGTACATACGAGACAGATAATTATTACTTAAGTATCGCTAAACCAGACAAACGCCAGCCATTGCATAGCTCGCGTGAAGTCACCTTGTTGCTCTTAACGTCGAAGGCAAAAGCATTGAGCCCCTCTCCCTCTGGCGGCTTGAAGCTCTTCTTGACCAGCTTTTTGATCATCATTCCTCCCGCGAGCATCGCCATGTACATGTGGTAGCAGTACGGCAGCACCAACATCGGGTCCTACAGTATAGCACGTTGCGAGTTAGTCGTAGATAAATACCGTTCACTAGCCCGCACAAATAACTCCTACGTGGTGATACCTTTTTGCCCAGCTCTTGCAGATGGCTACACCAACAAAAACACAATACAATGTCATCAAGGCTAAGGATACCCGGTATAACCACTTTATGACACACCTGACGTAGTTGTGCACAGCTTGTGGCGGCTGGCACTTGGTAGTCCAGTCTTCTCCGAGGTAGAACTTCAGGTCCTTGGCAATGCCGTCAGCCTGCACAATTGATTAGTACTCAAGAGTAAAATTAAAAAAAAAAACATAACGCGGCAAGCACCCTGGCAATCTCCCCGAGTATCTCGTTGAGTCCGCTGAATGCTTCGTGCTCCTTGTGCGTCTCGATGGCCGCCTCGAGCTGTGCGTAGACGAAGTCTACCGCCACCATTTCAACAGAGAATTCAGCAATTTCATGCGGCATCCGTATAAAATAAGGATCCTTATAGCCACTCACAGAAGAGCATCAACGCTTGACCGTAGAGCTTTTTGTCCGTGAGCGCCACCAACAGCTTGAGATTCACCAAACTAAAAAGGCACAATGCGGATAAAATATAAGAATCCTCGTGGTAAAAACTACTTCAAGCCTTCAAGCTCAGTCACCTACTGGTCGGAGACGCTGTGGATCTCCCGCGTCGCCGCGCGCATCTGCTCCGTAAGCGGCGGCGTCTCCAGCTTCATCTTCAGTTGTCAAATTCTTCAATGACCGGCCTCTACAGTTTAACCGCCTCGTATTGGCCAAAATCTTTCCCATACAAATACGAAGTCAAACGCCGCCACGTAGGTCACTTCAGAATTTATCGGCAATCCACCATGAGTTCATCGGAAGATGTCGCTGCGTCTGCCCCTGCTGCCGACGCCCTGCCAGCCCAAGAGGCGACACCCGACATGGACCAAGAGACCAAGATGCTGATGCACGATGTGAGTCCTTTCAGCTCGAAACTCGAAGGATTCGCAAAGTTACTGCCCTCTAAAGTTTACGCCCGCTAATTCGCTGCTTCATCTGTAGGAACGTTCCTGCATCTTCGAGACGCGCATCGAGCGCGCAGATCTGTGCCGCCAACGAGGCTCCGCGCAGTTCAAAGCTGGCGACATTGACAGCGCTGTGACGTGGTACGAGCGCGCACTTTACCACGTGGACTTTGACGAGGGCACGTGGCATTTCGAGGTGCGCAGCGAAGGGTACAAATAATTAATCATAGAGGGGCTAGCAAGTTGTGCTAACAGCGGCTATTGTACGGTAGTTTACCAAGAAGAACCGAGCGGATGTGAACGTGGTGCGGCTGCCGGTGTGTCTGAACCTGGCGGCGTGCTTTCTGGTCCAAGGAGCGCCTAAAACCGGGGAGAAAGACGACGAGTTGCTGGCCAAAGTGGTGGAGAACGCCAACTTGGCGCTGGCGATCGACCCGGAGAACGACAAGGCGCTGTACCGTGGAGGAAAGGCGCTGCTGCTGACGGGAGACCTGAATGCAGCTAAGGAGAAACTGAGTAAGGCGGCGAAGCACCACCCGACGGATCGGAATATCAGAGAGACCATGGCGACGCTGAAGGAGAAGCTGGCGGAGCAGAAGCAGGAGGAGAAGGAGCGTTGGGGTGGCAGACTGCTGGACGAAAGGGATGTGGCGGGCGAAAGCAAGGACGGTGGCAAGGCGCAACAGCAGCAGCAGCAACTGAAGAAGCCTAGTGAATCGAATGCGCTGTGGATGTTCGCCATTGTGCTGATCGGCATTGCTCTAGCGCTGGGCCAGCTCAGTTTTGTGGAGTAAACGTGGCTCAAGGCGGTTCAATTGATTTTATTGACGCGGGTTGATACAGTTCCTGCTTCTTTTGGCACAAGACGCATCTCTAGGCATACTCGAAGAGCTTGACGGTGTACAGGTACTTGTCGTCGCACTCGCGGTGTGGGCGCCAGTACGTGTAGTAGCCGTTGGCCTTGACGCGAGTGCAGCGAATGAAGCCATTGTGCCAGCGCTCCGGCTCGCCGTACGTCTCCATGTACTCCTTGATGTCGCGCCATCCCGTTTGCTGCACTCGGAAGGCCTCCTCCGCCTCGGGGCTCCACTCCTTGGGGCGATAGCATCGCGTAGCCTTGGTGCTTGTGATCACAGGATGCAACTGAGGCTGCGCGTGGTTGTTGTTGCCTGACGAGTATTCTTCGTCCATCTTGAACTGGGTGTTCAGGCTGCGCACTGTAGAGCTACGCGAGGCGCCTCGGGACGAAAGAGTCGAACGCCTCAAGGGCGTCGCACTGATCGATAGCACCTCCATTGCGTTAGACTTTCTTGGTGTCTCCTGCACTACACTGCGTTAGTTGGAATGGTCAAGATTGGACAGCGACAACGAGAGAGATAACGGGGGGCAAGTACAAGTATTTCAGGAGGCACCTCGATGGTATGGTACATCCCACATCTCTTCGAATAGCTTTCTCCATCTCCTCCTTGACCCGCAGTATCGACGAGGCGTTGGTGTCAACGGTGCCTGCATTCCTTGACAACAATAGCTTACAGCATGTACTCGGTCCAACCGTCCTCTCCTTCCGCTTGGCGGATCTCCAGAGCTTCACCCGCTGGTGGTTCACTCGTTACAGGCGTTCGAGATACAGGGCGAGATGCCGTTGAGACTGCCGCATGTGCAGCTTCATCAAGGCCCAGACCGTTGTAGGAGATTCGTGAAGTATTCTTCGTTGCCAGGCGGGGCTTGCGACGGTGGATAGATCGACGACGGAAGACAGCGGTCGTCTGCGCCTTGCTTGCCTCTTCCACCGCTTGTCGGCGCTTCTCGTAGCCCTCGGGGTCCAAGAACTTCCAGCGCCTCGCCACTTGAGAGTCCGTGCGGTCAGTCAGCTCCTTAGTGAGTCGCACCCAGAGCCTCGGAGCGTCGACACCCCATTCGCGCACTCTCGCGAGGATAATCTGATCCTCTTGCTTGGTGAACTTGCGGAACGACAGGTCCGGGTTCAGACACGTCGCGTATCGATCGCGTACTGCGGGCTGCGTCCGCCCAGGAAGATGGTGGCAGATATCATTCCACGCAACTTGGTCCAGATTGAACTCGTCATCTTTAGGTACGTACGCACGCAGCGCCAGCAGCAATCGTCTGTCCTCAATGATCGAGAACTTGCCGCGTCGAAGTCCTGGCGCCAGCGTAAGTTGCCATCGGTGACGGATCTGCTCGGGGACACGGCCATCCAATAGATCCGCAATCACGTTCCACTTCTCGCCGAACACGGGCACAGCTTCCTTCAGCACCTTGTCCTCCTCAGGGGTAAAGCCCGACTTGACATTGTCCGCACACAGCGCCGTCTGATACCTCGCGAGGCAGTGCACCGCCGGTCTGCCAGGAATCGGCATGCGCTTGGCGATCTCCTCCCACTGGTTCACCAATTCCGGGTCATCCTCCCCGGACGCCATGCGCCGCAACGCCGCGTCCTCCTGTTTGGTCCAGGCGCCAAGCCGCAGCTTGGGCGCGTCGTGTAGCTCGTACCACAACTTGCAGGCAAAGCCCGAGCGTTCGATCGGCAGTTGCCTCGACTTCCTCGTCTTCTGCCAGGCCTGAATCCCATTCCACACTGACAGCGGGATGTACTCACGCGGGCGCGTCATGAAGTAATCCTCGACAAAGTCCTTCAATACCTTCCGCTCTTTGGGCGAGAAGATGGTGGCGGGGGTCGCGATGAACGCCTCGTGGCTCTGGGCGCGCAGGAACTCCGTGTCGGCATTGGGCGGCGGCTCCGAGAGGCTCTGGAGCACCGCTCTCTCCAGTTCTTGGTCGTTTTTAGCGGTGATTGCGCGCTGCTTGGGCTTCTTCTTGGGCCTCCCGACCTTCCGCGGAGCGTCCTCCTCGTCCGTGAAGAACGACGGCTGTGGGCGGATGAACGAGCGCGGCACGTCGCCGATCTGCTTGCGGCGGGAGCGCGGGTCCCGCTCGTAGCAGTTGAGAGCGCGTTCCATTGGCCGCGAGCGAGGCAGCAGCGCGTCCATCGCCTGTTGAGCTCTGCGCAGAGCCATCCGACGCCGGATCGACTGCGTTTGGGACAGGAGCTTGGCCGCCTCATGGGCCAGCGACTGCTCCAGAGCCTGAAGTTCGGATACGAGCGCGCGGTTGGCCTCGAGCGCCTCGGAGATGGCCTCCGCCGAGCCCGGACGAGCGCCGCAACTTGGCGCCATTGATGTTGCTTTTGACAGGGTGTCATAGCTAGCAACCCCTTATTAGAGATCAATCGCATAAAATTAATCAGAGTACAAAATCAGGGGTAAAACCCGTCAGAAATGAAATTTGAAATCGAATCTCGGCCTCTTATAGTTGAAGGCCGCGACTCGCATCGGAGGTGGCGAGTAGCATGAAGAACACAAAGCAGCAGCAGCGTCCTTCGTCTCGACGCCCTTTAGCCAATTTAGAAACAACCTAATAGCTACTTAAGTATTAATGTAGCTCCCTCCCTTCTTATCTTTCAAACGCAGCAAAAGAATTTTATATTCCGATCATGGAGCGTTCTCGTAGCTGGATTCCGTCGTCTATGTAGAAACCATCGATTTAATTCCTCCGAAAGCGAGTGTAGCAACCGCGAAACCAAACGAAACCTCGAGGAACGTCATGATGAAATTCCACATTCTTGGGTGCTTGGCAATTTGCTGGGCTGCAGCCTCCGTGATTTTGGCAGCCTGGGACTCCGTGAGACTTCGCGGGGAGTTCTGCTTTGCGATCGTGAACGCACCTTTCCACTTGGGGCTACTGGTGTCCAGCTCCTTCATGCGCGCTCCAGCGCCAATATCGTCGGCGAGCTCCTTCCAATTTTTCGCAGTGGCAGTGGCAGTGCCACTAGTCTGAGCTTCAACCTTTTTGAAGCTCTTCATGGCCACGAACGCTTTTTGCTGCTTGGCAGCGGCGGCAGCAACGCTAGTAGAAGCCTTCCCCATAGCAGGCTTAAACAAACCGTTAGCTTTTAGGGCGTCGTTAATAGCGTACATAGTCTTGATATCCTCTGGCGATCTCTCTTCGCTCTCAGCAGTCAGATCATCCGTTTGGGTTCCCTTCAAGTTACCAGCGGCGTTGACCTTTTCGGCACCCACTATAATGTTCCAGTTCATAGCAAAAGTGGCCACGAAGAACGCGATGAAGAGGCCGAGACGCATGATGACAGATGACGACAGGAGATGCAGCTTGAACCGACTTGGAGTTAATAGTTCGGCGCCGATCTGACAATGGAGGGTGTGGGGGAAGGCAGTGTAGTGCAGTCCTCGTGCTCCTCTTATTCACCCCCAAGGGATAGGGATGAGGAAGTAAACGCCGTTTGTCGAGCGACTTGGTATATCATTTCATATGACGGGTTTTACGATTAGAAGACCCCCTACTAGAAGATCTCCTATTTTTTAAGAGCTTTCTAGAGATAAAATACCGCTACGGATAAATACTGGTTCTAGAGCTGCAACAAATTTCATGTTTTACATGAGCTTCGAATGAGCTCTAAATTTCTAATATTGTGTAGTGCCCACCTTCGGTAGGAACAGCCTGCAGCTGGATACCGGCAACTTGCAACTTGCCGTACAACACCAAAATCGGAGCTGCTGAGCCCGATCGAAGCTGAAACATGAGTCCATGAAAACGAAACCACCAAGGTGACGGCTTGCGGATTTAGCGGTAGTGGAGCGCGATAATGGCGAAGTGCAGGGGATTCGTTTAACCACGACGAGCACTAGTAGCCCTCTTACGAATAGTAGACCCCATGTCTACGATGATAAATACAAGACCTACCACTATTCGTAAAAATCAGTTAGATTTTTTTTTTATTATAACTTGCCGGTGGTAAAGTCGGAGTTCCGTTTTCTTTTCACCTCCCGTTTTGCACTTGCAGCAGCATCGAGACGGCGAAAAACGTCATCAGCTACAGCAAATCCACTAGAATACGTGTAAAGTATATGTAGTTCCGGACTTTCACAGAACGTAGTGCCATGGCATCATCCACTATGTCGATTCCTTCAGCAAAAATTGTAGAACAAACTAGTAAACTACCTGCCTGCGCAGTCACCAAAACCATCTCCGCTTGAACTGGTCGGATTAAATGAGCATTAGCATGCATTACTACACCTTTTCTCGGTCTACCTGAGCTAATTAGACAAGCAAAGGTGGCATGTTTTAATTTGGGGTGCACAAGAAGCCCAAATTAGGAAACGGAAATCTGAGTTTGGCAAACAAAGCTGCCTAACCTTCATTCAATGTGAAGTGGTACAGTGTACCAAAAACACTACTCGCCGTACTTCATGTCCTCCATGCGGATCGCCGCGACGACAAACTTCGCTGCGTGAAGCTCCATCCTCTGCACCATCGCCTGGGTGATGCGCGGCACGCTCACATGCACAGCACGCTCGAGCAGCTGCATGCGAGCTTCGGTCTTGGAGATGCGAGGGCC
>JAIKVE010001581.1:0-11125 GCA_024679115.1 Phytophthora pistaciae
GTCGTGGCGCAGCAGCTGGGCGCGCAGCCGGGCGAGATCCTGGCGGGCGCGGCCGAGGAGGTGCTGGCCATCCTCAAGAGCGACGCGTACCGGGACGACGAGAAGCACAAGGAGGTGCAGAAGCTGCTCAAGGCCATCCCCGCGCACACTTTCAGCCAATTGGTGGCTGCGGGGAAGAGGATCACGGACTTTTTCCCCGAGAATGGGGACAAGAAGGCGGCGGACGACGCGGGTGCGGACGACGAACACAAGGCCGAGGACAGCGACGCCGAGGTGGACAAGGAGATGGGCGTGGCCGTGGTCTTTGACGAGGAAGACGAAGAGGAAGAGTCCGATCTGGATGAAGTGAGGGATGAAGAAGACGAGGATGAAGACGACGAAGAAGAGGAGGGAGGACAGAGCGCCACGACCGGACGTGAAGCCATGAAGATGAAGGACGGATACGAAGACGAGGACGACGCCGACGCCAAGTACCGACTGGACGTGCACGCCATCGACGCCTTCTGGCTGCAGCGCGAGCTGTCCAAGTTCTACAAGGACGCCGAGATCAGCGCCAAGCTGGCGGAGGACGTGCTGAGCATCCTGAAGGAGGCCGGCAGCGACCTCAGCGCGTGCGAGAACAGGCTCGTGCTGCTGCTGGACTACGACAAGTTCGACTTCATCAAGCTGCTGCTGGAGAACCGAGCCAAGGTGCTCTACTGCACGCGACTCAAGCAGGCGCAGAACGACGACGAGCGGCGCAGCATCGAAGAGGAGATGGTCGCGGACGAGACGCTGGACGACGGCGAAGGCAAGGCCATCCTGGACCAGTTGCGCTCGACGGCGTCCGCCGACTCGTGGATGCAGGACCGCATTGGCGCCATGGAGACCACGTCCCGCGCGGAGGCGAATAAGCTCCGCAAGCTGCAGCAAAAGTCGGGAGGACAGCGCGCGCAGGCTCGTGGTGATGAGTCGGACGATGACGTCGACATGGAGGACGCCAGCATGGAGGCTGTCAAGGCCGAAGGGGAAGGCGCGCCCAAGAAGAAGCCGCAGCACTATGTTGATGTCGAGTCGCTCGCTTTCCAGGAGGGCGGCCACCTGATGAGCAACCGCGAGTGCCGCCTCCCTGAGGGCACCTGGCGTGCGCAGAAGAAGGGCTACGAAGAAGTTCACGTCCCAGCCGTTCGCACGAAGATGGCCGTTGCTGAAGAGAAGGCACGCATCAAGATCTCGACGCTGCCAAAGTGGGCGCAGGGCGCGTTCAAGAACATGGAGTCGCTAAACCGCGTGCAGTCCAAGATGTTCCCCGCTGCTTTCGAAACGAGCGAGAACCTGCTGCTGTGTGCCCCTACGGGTGCCGGTAAGACGAACGTCGCCATGTTGACGATTTTGCACGAGGTGATGAAGGCTCGTGACCCGGAGACTGGGGAAATCGATCTTAACTCGTTTAAGATTGTGTACGTGGCTCCGATGAAGGCTCTGGTACAAGAAGTGGTGCTGAACCTCTCGGCCAGACTTTCCAGTGCGTACGGCATTCAAGTGCGTGAGCTGTCAGGTGACCAGAACTTGTCCCGGGAGCAGTTGTTTAACACACAGATCATTGTCACGACGCCCGAGAAGTGGGATATTATCACGCGCAAGTCTGGAGATGACCGCACGTACACGCAGCTCGTGCGCCTGGTGATCATTGATGAAATTCACCTGCTTCACGACACGCGAGGTCCGGTGCTGGAAGCTCTCGTCGCGCGTACCATCAGAAACGTTGAAGCCACTCAGCAAATGGTACGGCTGGTGGGTCTTTCGGCTACGTTGCCCAACTACGAAGATGTGGCGGCGTTCCTTCGCGTCGATCCCGCGCAGGGGCTCTTTTACTTCGACTCCAGTTACCGCCCGGTGCCGTTGCAACAGCAGTACATCGGCATCATGGAGAAGAAGGCTGTGAAGCGCTTTGCGTTGATGAACGAGATCTGTTACGAAAAGGTGATGGAGCAGGCTGAGCTGGACAACCAAGTGCTGATTTTCGTGCACTCGCGAAAGGAGACTGCGTCGACTGCGCAGGCGTTGCGGGATCTGTTTGTGGAAAACGATACTCTTGCTCGACTGATCCGGCCGAACTCTGCCTCGAGCGAGGTGCTTTTGCAAGAGGCCGAGAAAATCGAACGTAACGACGACTTGAAGGATCTTTTGCCGTACGGTTTCGGTATTCACCACGCTGGTATGAAGCGTCAAGATCGTACACTCGTGGAAAATGCGTTTGCTGATGGACACTTGAAGGTGTTGGTCAGCACGTCGACGCTTGCGTGGGGTGTCAACTTGCCGGCTCACACGGTGATTATCAAGGGCACCCAGATCTACAACGCTGAGAAGGGCGACTGGTGCGAGTTGAGCCCGCTCGATATCTTGCAAATGCTGGGTCGTGCTGGTCGTGTGCAGTTCGACACGCAGGGTGAAGGCATCATCATTACGCAGCACTCGCAGTTGACTTACTACCTGTCGCTAATGAACCAGCAGCTTCCGGTGGAATCGCAATTGATGGGGAAGCTGGCTGACAACCTGAACGCAGAAATTGTGGTGGGTAGCGTGCAGAACGTGGCTCAAGCGGCGACGTGGCTGGGCTATACGTATTTATTCATCCGTATGCTGCGCAACCCCACGCTGTACGGTATCTCCATCGCCGACCGCAAGGCCGATCCGACGCTGCTGCAGTACCGCACTGACTTGGTGCACTCGGCTGCGACGTTGCTAGCGAAGCACAACTTGATCAAGTACGAGCGCCGCTCAGGGTTGTTCCAGGTGACCGCTCTGGGTCGTGTGGCTAGTCACTACTACATCGCGCACGATTCTATCAGTACGTACAATGAGTACCTGAAGCCGCACATGTCCGACATCGAGATCTTGCGACTATTCTCGCTCTCGAACGAGTTCAAGTACGTGATTGTCCGCTCAGAGGAGAAGCTAGAGCTGGTGAAGTTGTTGGAGCGTGTGCCTGTGCCGGTGAAGGAATCGCTGGTGTCTACTGCTCCTGGCAGTGTCGCTGCTGGAAGCGGCTCGGCGAAGGTGAACGTCTTGCTGCAAGCTTACATTTCGCGCCTCAAGCTGGATGGTTTTGCGCTGCTTGCAGACATGGCGCACATTCACCAGTCGGCAGCGCGTATTTTCCGAGCGCTGTTCGAGATCTGTTTGACCCGAGGCTGGGCCTCACTGGCTGAGCGGATGCTGAGCTTCTGCAAGATGGTGGACAAGCGTATGTGGCTCTCTCACTCGCCTCTCCGTCAATTTGCTCCGGGAATCTCGGAGACGATTCTGAAGCGCATCGAGAAGAAGGACATTTCGTGGGAAAAGTACAACGACCTGGAACCTGCGGACCTTGGCCAGCTGATCAACAACCCGCAGTATGGCAAGCAGCTCTACAAGATGATCCACCAGTTCCCGAAGCTTGAGCTCTCGGCCCATGTGCAACCTATCACTCGCTCTATGCTGAAGGTGGACCTGGTCGTGACCCCTGATTTCGAATTCACGCGGGAAGTTCACGGTAATGCTGAGGGCTTTTGGGTGTTTGTGGAGGACGTTGACGGGGAGACTATTCTGCATCACGAGTGGCTGTTGATTAAGCGCCGATTTGCCTCCCAGGAAACCTATCTGAGCTTCACGATGCCGCTGTTCGAGCCTTTGGCACCTCTGTACTACATCAAGGTTATCTCGGACAAGTGGATTCACTGCGAAAGCTCGCTGCCAGTGTCGTTCCACAAGCTCATCTTGCCTCAGAAGAATTCTCCGCCGACCGAACTGTTAGACCTTCAACCCCTGTTCGTCAACAACATCCTGCTGAAGCTTGTGGGCGGCAAGAAGAAGACCGCTGAGTCTGTCCTCAAGTCGCTTTCGAATGCCCGGCAGGTGCCATACCCGTGGCGTTTCAAGCGCTTCAACCCCATTCAGACGCAAGTTCTGCCGCGTTTGCTAGAATCCGACAGCAACCTGTTCATTGGATCGCCCCCTGGAAGCGGTAAGGGCGTGCTGGCAGAGCTTGCCATCATGAAGACGTTGCTTGCTCTGGGCCAGCCTGACCCCAAGAGCGACGAATTCGGCGAGCACTTGCTTGTGTATCTAACCCCAAGGGAGTCTAGCTGCCATGAAAAGTACGACGACTGGAATGCCAAGTTCGGCGAGGAAAGCTTTTGGCGCCAGAATGTCGTCGAGCTCACTGGCGACTCGACTGCAGACTTGCGGTTGCTTGCAAGCGCAAACATCTTGATTGCGACGCCGACGCAATGGGATGTGCTTTCTCGACGGTGGAAGCAGCGCAAGCGCATCCAGAACGTCAGCCTGCTGCTTTTGGACGAGGCGCACTTCGTTGGCGGCGGTGAATACGGCCCCACGATTGAGGTTGTGATGTCGAGGATGCGGTTCATTGCTGCTGACATGGACAAGAAGAAGAAGGCAGCTGGTGAGCGCGGCGGTCGGATGCGAATTCTAGCTATGAGCAACTCTATTGCGAACGCGCGCGACGTCGGCGAGTGGCTCGGCGCAAGCGCGTCGGAAGGCATTTTCAACTACCACCCGAATGTCCGTCCGCAGCCGCTGGAGATTCGCGTGCAGGGCTTTGAGATCAACGACTTCTCATCGCGCATGCTGGCGATGGCCAAACCTTTGTACAATACTGTCGCGAACCAAGCGGAGAAGAAACCCGTTGTCGTGTTCGTGCCCTCGGCCAAGCAGGCTCAGCTGAGTGCGATCGATTTGATCACCTTCGCGCTGGCTGAGAACGACCCGCAGAAATTTGTCTCCCACTCTGCGAAGGACAAGGTGGATCTTCCTCTGGAAGATGCTGCATTGCTACACACCATGGAGAACGGCGTAGGCTACTGCACGGATACCATGGCTTCGCGGAACCGCGAGTACGTCTTGCACCGGTTTGCAACGGGCAAGATTCAGGTGTTGATCGTTCCTCAGTCGATGGCGTGGGAGCTGCGCAGCGCGCAGATCAATGCGTTCATGGTGGTGATTATGGGAACTCAGTTCTACGACGGCCGGGAGCACCGCTATGTGGACTATCAGCTGGCTGACGTCTTCCAGATGACTAAGTTCGCCAACCACGCTGCGTCTCCGGCTGTGAAGTGCGTTCTGTTTTGTCACGCGTCCAAGAAGAAGTTTTACGCGAAGTTCTTGTACGACCCGCTTCCGGTGGAGTCTCAGCTCGAGCACTTCCTGAGTGACCACATTAACGCTGAGATCGTGACGAAGACCATTGAGAGCAAACAGGACGCAGTGGATTACCTCACGTGGACGTTCATGTACCGTCGATTCATGAAGAACCCCAACTACTACAACTTGCAGGGCGCTACCAACGTCCACCTCTCGGACCACTTGTCGGAGCTTGTGGAAACGACTGTCAATGCGTTGGAGGAGTCGCGGTGTATCCAGGTTGTCGAGGAAGAGGAGGACGAGGAGAATGAAGGCGAGGAGCGCCTTGTGCCGCTGAACCTGGGCATGATCGCCGCGTACTACTACATCAAGTACACGACGATTGAGCTGTTCGCGTGCAGCTTGAAGGCAGACTCGAAGGTGCGCGCGCTTCTCACGATCCTGTCGTCTGCTACCGAGTTCAGCGATTTGCCGAGCCGCTACGGTGAGGACAAGAAGCTGGAGGGCCTCGCGAAGCATCTCAAGTTCCCGGTGGCTGCTGGAGGCGACTACGGACAGGCACACGTCAAGACGAACGTGCTGCTGCAGGTTCACTTCAGCAAGCAGCATGACCGTCTCAGCCCAGCGCTGCGCCAGGACCTGGACTTCATTCTGCGCCACGCTGTCCGACTTCTCCACGCGATGGTGGATGTGATCAGTTCCAACGGGTGGCTCAAGCCCGCTCTCGCAGCCATGGACCTCGCGCAGATGGTCGTGCAGGCACAGTGGAGCAGCGACTCGCCGCTGCTGCAGATCCCGTTCTTCACTCGGGACATGCTTAAGAAGTTGGGCGAGATGGAGCTGGAAGAGGAGGTGGAGACGCCCGTGGATATCCTGAGTATGGAGGACGACGCCCGCGGCAAGTTGCTGCCTCTGGACACGCAGAAGATGTCGGCCGTCGCCAAGTTCTGTAACGCGTACCCGGATGTGACAGTGCAGACGAAGGTGCAGCAGGACGGCAAGAACCTCCCGCAGGGCTCGGCTGTGAGCGTCAAGGTGCAGCTCGAGCGCGAGGGTGCCGACGACGAGGACGAAGAAGAGGAAGAGCAAGACGAGTCCAAGGAGCTGGGACTCGTGAACGCGTGCCACTACCCTGTGAAGAAGGCCGAGAACTGGTGGGTGGTGCTGGGCGACTCCAAGAAGAACACGCTGCTGAGCATCAAGCGCGTGCCGTTCGCGAGTGCGCGGGCGAACGTGGCGCTGCAGTTCGCCGCTCCGGACGAGATCGGCTCGCACACTTTCCAGCTCTATGTGATCTGCGATGGCTACGCTGGTTGCGATCTTGAGAACGAGGTCAAGATCACGGTCGTCCAGGGCGAGGACACAGACGAAGAAAAGGAGGAAGACGAAGACGAGGAATAGTCCACCTCATGGACACACGCACACAGGTAAAGGGTCAACCAAAACATAAACATTCATTTTATATCTGCCAATTTGTAGTTTGCTGTTCATCTAGGGCGCTGGTGCTGAGACTGGAGGGAGTGGTGGTGTGGCCATGTCGGGTTCCTCTTCTTCCGTCTCGCTGGCCGCGGTCTTCTGCTTGGGGAGATGCGGGGCTCGGAAGGTCCCAGCACGAGACTTGAGCTTCGCTGAGGCGGCGTTGATCATCCCTGCAGCCTTAACCACACCCGCACGCAGTTGCTGTTGACGGGAAGGCTGCTGCTGCCGCTGCTGCTCGGAGGTGATGGCCATGTCGTAGGCGCTGGTAGCACTGATGAGACTCGTAGAAGTGGCTTCGTCCGAGAAGATGCTCGGTTCCCGATGGATTCCAGCCGGCGCGCTCTTGATCTCCTCGAAGGCGGGGCTGTCTAGGAAGCTCTCGTCGCTCATGACGGTGGACGAGGTCGAGCCGGAGCGCAGCAAGTTCAGACCGCTGCCCAGCTTGCTCTTGGCCTCCTGCAGCCGCTTGGTCATCATGGCCGGACTCACGCTCCTCACGTTCATGCTCAGGCGCTGGCTCGAGAAACTCATGCTGCTGTTCCTTGCTCGT
Source organism: Phytophthora pistaciae (assembly GCA_024679115.1). Classification (NCBI taxonomy): domain Eukaryota; phylum Oomycota; class Peronosporomycetes; order Peronosporales; family Peronosporaceae; genus Phytophthora; species Phytophthora pistaciae. Next base: position 7,154 of record JAIKVE010001581.1, read on the forward strand.
CGCCACTGACCGGCACCGATGGGCTCTGTCTCGGACGCGCGGCGGCGATGCAGCTCTGGTGTGTAACCCTCGTCGTCACTGGAGAAGTCTCCATCGTCCTCGTCGTTCACGCTCTGGTTCCGTGACCGAGACAGCGAGCGCGTGCGTGCCCTAAATGTAGCAAGTGACAACGCCGTCGGCATCCCGGCAGAGCCCGCCCCTGAGCACGTGCGCGCCTTCTGCCGCCTCCAGCGAGCCATCGTGGGCACGCGAGGCAGCAAACTCGGTCGGAGCGCCGACGCTGCGTTGATTTGTTCATCGCTGTCGGTGTCACTAATGATCTCTCCTGCTCCTGCTTCTAGCCTGTCGACGGCTTGTTCCTCTTCCTCCTCTGCAGACTCTGGCGGATGGTACGTCGCGAACGGATTTGCTGATGCGCTGGTCGCTGATAACACGCTGTTCTCGTCCGGGGACCAACACGTCTCCGGGTCGAACGGCTGAACGTCTTCTGCTTCTTCCTCGTCCTGCTCTTCCTGAATAGTCTGACGGTCACAACTCTCCTCTATGGCCTTGACCTGCTCGTTTGAAGGCTCGAGCTCGGGCTCGAAGAACCTCAGCTGACGGACGGGGGACGAGATCGACACCCGCGTCAACGGAGACAGCACCGGCGTCATCGAGGCCTGTGGTGAGCCCGTATCAGAGCAGGGCGAGATGAGACTCCACTGCAGCCCCACATCGCCTTGTTCTCCTGCGTTGCCGACCTGAATGGGGAGAGGCTTCGGTAGCATCAGCTTCATCGCCGGAGGCGTCGCGTCGTCCTGCTCCTCCTCGTCGTCATCATCGCTGTAGCCGTCGCTCGTGGCGTCCCACGAGAGGCGCTCGACCAGCTCCAGCTGCATGACGCCTGCGGTCTGCACGACGGGGGACCGGACCGAGAACAAGTCGTCGCCGTCGTCCTGCGAGCCCACGAGCCCGTGATCTCCGTCCAGACTGCCGAAAAGTGCGTCCCCCTCGTCCTCGTAGCCGCCGTCCCCCCAGAACTCGCGGTCCTCGTCCTCTCTTCCGGCACAGAACGCCATGACTTCTCTCTCTCCCTACAGTATTGACTCTCGACTTGACTGTGCTGATCTCTGCTCGGCGCTCGGCGGGGGAAGGGCGAATGGAATGGCTTCCCCTGCTTTGGCACGGCCGCGGAGAGGCCGATGGCGGGGCCAGTTGGGAAAACCGCCCCGTCGATGTCTCACCCCCTGACTGCGCGGCCTGTTGCTGTTGCGGTGGCCACCTGCCACTTGCTGCGGCCGACAGGTGAACACAGGGACTCGACTCGTCCAGGTCTCGACCTGAGCTGAGACCTGCGGCACCTGCTTGAGGACGGCAGCAAACGTTGAGGATGCAAGAAACTCATTGACGCGACCCCTGTGACTCACAATGTGGCTCGCGTGAGGACACCTCCCTGCAGCAGCGCCAATGTGGACGGTGCTGGCCGTGAGCTGTTGAGCTGTTGCCTGCAGCTTCTCCGCCGCCGCGTCGTCCGCTAGAAAACGTGCAAGTTTTGCCTCCGTCGCGCCGTCGAGTCGAGCGATCCAGCGATCGAGCGACGCTCGAGCCGCGCTCGACCAACGAGACTGCGTACGGCTCGAAACAAACTGGCAGACAAGTCACACGCGTTCGCTATGATGCAATTGGTGTTGACTGTGAGCACCTGCACACCGACAGTTCGTCTTTCAACTTCCGCTTCCTTCTCCGAAAGCAAGAGAATTTCAGAGCGTGCTTCTTCCAAAGCAGCCTGGATGAAGCAATATGGCTACACGAAATGCTACCGTATCGCTCTACTGGCAGCTGGCAGCTGCTGATAAGTCGGCAGCGGCCGCTTGACGTGGTCAAGGCCCGCGTGGCATGCCAAACGCGAGGAAGTTGCGCCATGCTGACGGCCACCTGGTAGATTTTGGGGGCCATGCGGTGGCCGGCACCACCGCGTGCGTATCCAGCAGAGGCCCCGAGAGCCGCTCCAACCGGGAAATGCGCACGGATGCAGTCGAGGTGTTGTGCGTCTAGATATGCATGCAAGGGCTACAGAAGTACAAATACAAAGATCACTTTTCGGTCGGCACGTTGATCCCGATCTTCTTGAGCAGAGTTGCCGTTCCAGGAGTGGCTACATACCACGGCAGTCAACCACGAACAGAAAATGTGGGAGTTGTTAGGCCTCGGGCAACTTTAGCACAGGCAAGGAGGGAGCTGCAAACCCAAGCAAGCGTACCAGAGACTGGAAGGTCAAAGGGCGAGTCCGGTCCGCCTAGATCCAACCGCTTGGCTCGACGTTGCCGCGTTGGTGTGGAACAACCACCGGCACTATCCAAGACGGGTGGCTCGGTGTCCTTAGGCGATCCGAACAGTCGATCACGTTTGGCGATCTGCGATAGGGAAGCGCTCTGTCAGAGATGACGAAGATCCAATGTTTACATACTTCGAAGTACATTATTGGCTGCTTACCTCGAACTCCAAGCGGTCCTTGTCCAGCTTTACTGCTTGCTCCTGCAACAACCTCCGCTCCTTTTCGAGGTTTTCTCGCAGCACAGTCAGCGCACTCTTTTGTTGCTCCACGTCCTCCTCGGCGTTTGCAATGGGAGAACTCCTGGCCCCAGCTGCGCGAGCAACTTGCGCCTTCAATCTGTCGTGATTCATATCAATCTTTTGATTTCCGCCTCCAGCTCGTACATCGACTGCGGGTGTTGACAGCGACGCTTGAAGCAGCTGATCCTGCTCGTTGATAATGGCGTGGGCGTCATCCAGCTTCTGCCGCAGTCGCTTGATCACCTCTTTGTCGCTGCGGGCCTCAGATGATGGCAGCTCGTTGCGTATAACATGCTCGAGCTGCTTCAGCTTCTCGTCCAGAGCAGCCATGGACTCGGAGATATACTGCGGAATCCCTTCTTTTGTTGCCATGTTGAATGGTGTTGGTGTGAAGTCGTCGATTGGAGCGCTAGCCAACTTCTCCAGCTCCTCAGCGTCGCCTTCCAGATTTTTCCTGCGAAAGTGCAAAGATCACACAAGTTGTAAGCATCTCAGTCTCAATAATGCTAGAGCCAGGTGATCAACGTACTGCGCGAGGAAGAGCTGCACGGCTTTCTTGTACTGGGACGTCAGCGATTCCAAGTGGTGCTGCAACACATCGTAACTCTTCGCCAGCGCTTCGTTGTCAAACAGCAACTCGGCCTTCTTCCGCTCGAGGTTGTCCATAATTTGCTTCGTCAGTTTGCTCTCCTTCGACTGGTTGCTCGTCGCCGCCTGCTTCCGCTCGCGGGGCCCGTTCAACGTCTTTGCTATCGCCATCCCCTGTGCAACACCAGCTCTTCCGTCAACAAACACTCCAGACACTTTCAGCATTGATCTCAACGTAGCCATACCCGCTTCTCCTTCGCAGCGCGTGCAACCGCATCCTGCAGACTCTTCTTTAGACGCGCATAGTCGACGTCTTTTCTCCTCAGCTGCGCCTTGTACGCCGTCTCCACACCTTGCAACCTGCAGCCCCAACAAGAAAGCATCAGCTCAAAAGGACAAATAACGTTAAGATGAACGCAGCAGCACTGTCTCACCTCGCGCAGTTGACCTCGAGCGCCTTCTTCTCCGTCTGCAGTGTCTTCCTCTCGGTTAGCAGCGCCTGCTCCTTGGCCTTGAACACGTTCTCCTTCTGCGCGCTGTTCTGCTTGAGCGTCTCGAGGTCCGTCGTCAGCGTCTGCACGATCTGGTTCCTCCTCTCCAGCAGCTTCTCCGTCCTGCCCAAGCTCTCGCTCAGCCGGTTCTGGTGCTCCAGCTCCCGGTCGCGCACGTAGAGCAGGTAGCTCACGAGGTCCAGCAGCTCGCGCACGCCCGTCTCCGCCTCCTGCTGCTGCTCCGACTGCTGGTTGCTGTCCGCCTGCAGCAGCGCGCAGAGCTTGCCCAGCTCCAGCGAGCAGACGCGGTCCACGTCGTCCTGCACGCGCTGCTGCTGGG
>JAIKVE010001582.1:0-11118 GCA_024679115.1 Phytophthora pistaciae
CGCTCTGCGGGCAACCCGCTTCCGGTGATCTGCCAGAAGAACCTGACGGGCCACCCGAAGGGTGCCGCTGCTGCGTGGATGCTGAACGGCCTGCTGCAGGTGCTGAACACGGGCTTGATCCCGGGTAACCGTCAGCTGGACAACACGTGCGAGACGCTGCGCAAGTACGACCACCTCGTGTACCCGAACCGTAGCTACCAGACCGTGGGCATCAAGGCCGTGCTGATGAAGAGTTTCGGCTTCGGCCAGGCCGGTGGCGAGGTGGTGCTGGTGCACCCGGACTACCTGCTGTCGACGCTGGCTGCTGAGGAGTTCCAGCACTACTCAGCTCGTCGCGAGCAGCGTCTGATCAAGATGAACACGCACGCGCAGGGCGTGATCACGGGCAAGCAGGCGCACATCCAGGTGAAGAACGAGGCGCCGTACTCGTCGGCGCAGGAGAGCAACGTGTACCTGGACCCGACGGCAGGTGAAGAACGAGGCGCCGTACTCGTCGGCGCAGGAGAGCAACGTGTACCTGGACCCGACGGCTCGCGCGGAGTACGACGCGACGTCCAAGACGTGGCGATTTGGCGGCGCGTACTCGCTCACTGCGGAGGAGAACCGCCGCCAGCGCGCGGAGAAGCGCGCGAAGAAGGCGAAGGCTGCTGCGGAAGCTGCGGCGGCGGCCTCGAAGAAGACCACGGAGACGCCCTCGGCCGACTCGTCGTCGACGCTGTTGACTGCCATCAACCAAGCGGCGACCGACCTGGGTCTGGCGTCCAAGAACATGGGCATGGGTGTGGACGTGGAGCCGGTGGCCACGTTCGAGAACCTGAATGACCGCGAGGACTTCATCCGCCGCAACTTCACGGACCAGGAGATGGCGTACTGCTACAGCGCGCCGCACCCGGCCGCGAGCTTCGCGGGTCGCTGGGCCGCCAAGGAGGCTGTGATCAGAGCTCTTTGCCGACTGAGCCGAACCTGTGGAAGGGAGCTGGCGCCCCGCTGCGCGAGATCGAGATCTTCATTACGGCGTCGGGCGCTCCGTCCGTGCTGCTGTCTGGCTACCCGCTGCAGGTGTTCAACCGTCTGGGCTTGTCGAAGCTGAGCGTGTCGATCAGCCACTCGGGTGACTTCGCGGTGTCCCAGGCTGTTGCGAACTTCCAGCAAGTCTGATCTGTTGCATGTTGCATGTTGTGCTTGTGCGTAATGAACTGATGAATGAATAGAATTGTATCCCAATATCACTGCATCGACCGTGTCTTTCATTTTGCGTACGCCTTTGTTAGTGCTAGCATCCGTCTCCACCAGCTATGACGAGACACGACGTGCTATCGAAGATGGCCATGATGTTGACCATCACCGACCAAACGAGCGAGAAGGACAAGTAGAAGATCGTGACTCCACCCAGGAGTTTGTTCGACCCACCGGTGCGCAGGAGCTCTTGAGTCTCTCTCTTTTGCTTGGGAAGCAGCAGGAAGACCCAGGACACTACCATTGCGCCGTATGCGATGATCATCGTGTAGGTGATGTCCATGTGGATCGAGTAGTCATCCTCTTGCACTCTGTCGTTCGTGATGTTGAACGGGTTGTCGATGATCACAGTCAGAGACGTAGCAAAGGGCGACGCGATACCCGAGATGGTACTCATAAGCCCATACATGGCCCCTTCGTTGCCTTCACCGACGAGCTCCACAATGACAAGGGTGCTGATCATGAAGCTGATACCATTGGGGAGTTGAGCGACAATGGGGGGTCCGAGCCAAAACCACTGACTGCGGTAGACGTTCCAGACGATGATGAGGTTGCAGGCGCCGTCGATCACGATCAGGATGATCCCTGTGATGACAATCATCCAGCGCCAGTTCCAATGCAGACCCCACTTGGAAGTCGCCATCATCCCGAACATGTAGAACAGGTAGCTGAGCGCGTCCCCCAACGTGCTGTTAATAGGCGTCACGTTCACCATGTACGACTGGATGGGCGAGTAGGCCGTGTACGAGATATCGCAGATCAAGCTGTAGAAGAACAGGGCCGCGATGACTTGGAACATAGCGCGTTTACAGATCTGCCGCCACAAGTCCACCATGTAGAGCTTGAAGTTCGGGGCGACCGGTAGTCGCTCCTCCTGGATGAAGAACCAAGTTATCGGGATCGTCGGCGCCGTTAGAACCGTGAGAATCGCCATCAATTCGGGGAAGCTCAAGGAAAAGTCGAAGTTGCCGCCGTATTCCTCTCCGTTGAAGCAGAAACCAACGAGTAGGTAGCTGATCACGGTCACGAACGTCTGCACCGTGTATGTCATCGTTTGAAGCTTGCCTCGCCTCGCGTAAGACTCCTGCTGGGCCAGCCCCGCCATGATGGCGTCTGCACAGGCGTCGGACAGCACGTAGCCCACAGCCGTGAAGAACATGAGCATGACGTACTTCCCACCCTCCGACGGAGCGTCGTAGTTAATCCGAGCCTCAATTTCGGGCGTGTACTCTCAGACATCGACATCTCGATCAGACGCGTCGGTGTAGTACGGGTCTCCAATCGGCAGGCAAGCCATCACCAACAGCATGGCCACCGAGATGGTCCAGCCGATCACCATGTACGGGCGACGACGGTACCCGAGCACGGGGAAGCAGTCGGAGATGATTCCGAAGAGAACCTTGAAACTAGATGGGAGTGACACCAGAGTCGTCGCAGTAGCCACTTGAGCACCGCTGCAGTTGAGGTACATCTGAAGAAAGGGGTAGATCGTGGATGGCAGCACCCCAGCGATGAAGCCGACGACCGCGTACTGGTACAGCAGCCCGATGTTGGCTCTGCTGGTCATCACCGGTTCACCCCCAGGACGAAGTGCGCCTTGGTCCGAGTACCCACTCTACTCCGGAGTCTTGGCGCCAATGTAGTCCCCCTCCTCGAGGTCTTTCGGTTGAGAGCTGGCACTGAGCATCGATAAGCGCACTGCAGCCTCAGCCTTCTTGGGTGGGTGTGCCATCGTGGCCTTGTCAGTTGTGCAGGACGGGGGAAATTGATCAATAAGACCAACGACGATCGGTGGTGCAGACTAACTGGTGAAGACAGGCCCGAGCTGCACTACCTTGAAGTGACAGATGACACGCATGTCAGGTTAAATTCGGTTGTCACTTCCGTGAGCCAGGTCGCCAAAGTTGTAGACGAATTGACATCTTAGGTCTCAGTTCTCGTCGGTTCCAGCTACGCATGACTTGTCAAGTTGACCCTCTCGAAGTGCCTGGGACAGTATGCGACTGCAAGCAGCTACACAACATGCTCACAGCAACCATGCTTCGAGGTGGAGGGTCATGGCACCGTCGCTGGTATCTGGAAGCAGAGGTGAGCAGGTGAGCTGGGCCCTATCGACTAAACAGGGGGCGCGTGGATGACCTACCGATGACCAATTGACTTGTAGCAGACACGTGCACGCGGCCAATGGTCTTATCACCGCCATAGGAGCAGCACAACGAGTTGATAAGTCGGGCATCTATTGACTGCATCACTTCGTTTGAGACGAGCCCAGTTGTACGCAGCAGACGATAAAGCACGACGAACAACAAGATGATGTGATTCAATCGCCCAGCTCGAACTCTGCCCAAACTAGATAGGAGGGCATTCACAGTGTTAACTTGATACAACCACTGCGGAAGCTTGATCAACGTCGATCAGACTCGAGACATCAAGCCTCCTTACTGGCTTCAATATGGAATCGGCACCTCAACGCACTGCTCCACACCGGGGTATGCAGGCAGCTCCAGATTGAACTCCTCCGCCAACGACCTAGCACGCAAACGAGATCGTTAGAATTGCGTCGACTGAGCTGCTCATCTGCAGATGACGCAGCCAAGCAGCAAACGAAAAGAGCGACTTACTTGGGCACGAAGCGCCCGCCGACGTAGTGCACCTTGCCCGGTCCGGTAAAGTGCTTCGCGCAGAGCTTCGGTGCTGTGAGCGAAATCAGCATCTGCGGCTCCAAGCCCACGCCGACGTCATTTCCTGTCCATGCATAACACCATTTCCATAAGCAACCGTTCCAACACTTGCATCGTCGTCCCCATCCGCACCGTTCTCGACGTGCCACCCGGACGGAATGTCAATCGACACGATCGGGGTTTGGCATTTCTGGAGCGTTCCAACGACGTCATCGAACGGCGGACGGATCGACCCCGAGAAGCTGAATCCGAAGATGCCGTCGAGGATCAGGTCGTACGCAGCGTCCACCGCTGACCTGTGAATTGCGCAAAGGCAAGGAAGCATCAACCGCATTCGTCAGCACCCTGGAGCTGCACAAACCAAGTACGTGATCGACACGTACACGTCCTGGATTTGGTAGATGAACGGAATCTTCAGTTGCTCGCACTGCGTCACCAGCCCCTAATTGTTGCAATCCCAATGTAAGTAAACACCTTGACCACTATTTCCCACTTCCACCCATCCATGCAATCACTTCCTCACCTGGAAAAGTGGCTTGGCACTGCGCTTCGGATACAAAATACTCGGCAAGTAGCCGAAGTGCTGGACATAATTGGCCAACCCACCGCATCAGTTCAACAACAAACTCCATTCCACTGCATTGCAAAAGCTGCGTGCCATACCACCAAATGGCGAGCTGCCACCAACGCGTCGCCTCTAGAACAATTCCACACAAATGTTCATCAATTTACTTGACCACCCTCTTCAAACCCCTTCTCTGGGATCTCTGCGCACCCGTTGTTGCCCGGTCCAGCCACCACTAGCACGCGCTTGAAGTTGTTGGACGATGCAGCGCTGGGGAAGTGCTTGCCCACGGCCGCAGCCACGCTCAGCCCCGCTAGCTCCATGAGCTGGTCGATGGAGAACCCATGCTTGCTGCCCATTAGCAGCTCGTCGAAGCGCTGGGCCTCCCGCTGTCCCAAGTAGCGAGTCATCTTCATCATGATACCCGGATACTCGGATACTTTACGGTTCTGGTCTACATAAAAATAGACCGGACTAAAATAAATAGTCCAGAACGAAAAGTCATCTAGTCTATTTCGGACCAAACCCCCAGACCAAAACATGAAATAGTCCGGGGACCAAAACCGTGACGGAAAGATCCCCCCTCGTCGCAATCCAAATCTATTGAGCCCGCACCCGAGGAGAAGCTACCTACCTAGCAGGCAACGAGATGTTCCGCAACCAGTACGACACGGACGTGACGGTGTGGAGTCCGCAGGGCCACCTGCACCAGATCGACTACGCCATGGAGGCCGTGAAGCAGGGCAGCGCGTGTCTCGGACTCACGTCCAGCAAGTTCGCGGTGCTGTGCGGCATCAAGCGCCAGAGCCTGGAGCTGGCCGAGCACCAGAAGAAGGTCTTCAAGATCGACGACCACATGGGCATCGCCATCTCGGGGCTCACGGCCGACGCGCGCACGCTGGCGCGCTTCATGCGCACAGAGAGCCTCAACCACAAGTTCGTCTACGGCAGCGCCATCACCGTGGGGCGCCTGGTCTCGGACGTGGCAGACAAGAAGCAGGAGTGCACGCAGTCCTACATCCGCCGTCCCTACGGCGTCGGGCTGCTGGTGGCGGGCGTCGACGTACGTGATCATGCTGCTATTGCTGCTGGCTGGGCAACTTGGAGGGAGAGATCTTTGACAATTGTTATTTTTTTCTTCTTGTAGAAAAAAGGCGTGCACCTGTACCAGACGTGTCCGTCGGGCAACTACTACGAGTACAAGGGCATCGCCATTGGCGCGCGGTCGCAGTCGGCGCGCACGTACCTGGAAAAGCACTTTGAGAGCTTCCCCAACTGTGCGTCAGCAGATATATTGTTGAAAGGGAGAGATGGGGAGACCAAGAGGCTGATGGTACTTGTGTGTTGTGCTGCAGTGGGCAAGGACGAGCTCATCCACCACGCGCTGCAGGGCGTGCGTGGCTGCCTCCAGGGCGACCAGGAGCTGACGGCCAGCAACGTCACCATCGCCGTTGTGGGCGTGGACCAGCCGTTCCAGATCATCGAGGGCGGGGAGCTGCAGCCTTACGTACGACGCTGCTGTCTCTTATGTGTATATTAGCTGGGTGGCGTTCTAACGTTGGTGGACACTTTGTTTTACCCGCAGATTGACGCCGTGGAGGTGTCTGATGTGAAGGAAGACGAGGACGGAGACGCTAAGATGGAGGAATAAGCGCGAGACAGAGAGCAATTCTTAGCTCAGCTGGCGATTCAAGATCGTGAAAAGGGTTTCAGCAGGATGCAAATCCCATGGTTGTTGAGCCAGGTGGGCACTTGCTATGACTTAACGATCTCTCGCGTACCTAGCTCTCATAAAGGCTAGCTAGCTGGCAAGGAAGGGAGCGAGCGGCAATGGCAGCGCAGAACTAACTTCCTGCAGAGAGAAACACGCAACCAGTTTGAAAGACAAGGGCAGCGTCTCATTCTTCTGTGCAGATATGCCTTATTTTCGTCATTGTGCTCATCTAACGCGTGCACTTTTGTAGGTCTGAGCTTGTCTGGAATGAGATCGAGTATTTATAGGAAGTGAGCACCAACGCTGGGATTGACCTTCCTCGCGCTGATCATTAATCTGGGGATTGTTGTGATCAAAGTGCCGGCGACAAGATGGAGGCCAAGGCAGGCACGGACGAACGATTCTACACGCCACGAAGCTCTGCCAGGCGGGGATACTCAAGTGCCAGCTCCGAGGACGAGCGCTTCGTGTCACCCCGCGAGAGCGCACGCTCCGTCTCATCCGATGACAACGAGTACGTCACGCCGCGAGAGACCGCTCCGATGGTCGCCCACGCACCTCGAAGCGCAAGCATCTCGGCTGCAGCGTTGTCGTCCACCGCTATTTACAAGGAAGCGGCGTTTCGTGCTAGTAGCAAGCACCTGCCCGTAGCTGACCCCACGTACGATGCGTATGAGTACAAGCAGCACCGCGGTGGGAGCGTGTCGGAGCTACGGACTGCTGCACCGCCAGCAGATGACTACGACCTGTTCTCCGCCGCGCGACACAACCGCTACGACTCGGTCGTCTACATGTTGGATCAAGGTGTGCCGGTGAACTCGAGGGATCAATTCGGCAACACGCTGCTGTCCATCGCCTGTCAGAACGGTCTCAAGCGTATCGCCAAGCTCGCGCTGCGTCGTGGCGCCAACATCAACAGCCAAAACGTGCGTACCTTGATCTCATCAACCTCACCAATGGTGTGCTCACTCACTTGCCGTGGTTTATTGCAGAATCGAGGAAACACAGCACTGCACTTTTGCTTCGCATACGGCTACGGCGATTCACTCGGTGCCTACCTCATCTCCAAGGGGGCCGACACCACCATAGAGAACGACGACGGTCTGGTCTGCTACTACGGTATCGCCCAGAACTCAGCGCGCAAATAAAACCCACTAACTCCCAACACAATAGAGCTCCGCCACTTCAAACTATAGCCCTTGAACAGGCTCAAAGTGCTTGAAGTGCTTGAAGTGCTTTCACATGTAGGCAGTGTACCTCTTTTTTGGTACTATCAAAAGTTTGTTAAACTTTTTCTCGAACAGCTTCAAAAACACCCAAAAACAGTTCGAGAAGGGAGGACGAAATGGTGTGCGAGCGGCTCATCGCGTCCCCGACGCAGCGCGCGGACGACCCGATGGACGGTCGAAGTCGCGCAGCAAGCGACGACTCCGACCTCGAAGAAGGTGCGGCCAATTCTCACCCGTTCGCGTCGAAAACCCCCCATGCAAACCTTATCGGAGCTCCTCACTCTCTCTCTCTCAATTTCTCTACCATTTTGGTGTCCTATTGCATATTGTGATAATTACGACAGAAATGATGCGCGTGAACGTCTTCGACTACGAGTGGAGACGCCAAATGCACGTGGGGGACCAAGTGGACGCCCAAAATGTTTTCGGCAACTGGTGTCCGGCCAGAGTCATGCAAGTCGCGGACGGCGAAGTGCTGCTGCAGTTCCTCAACATGCACGACTCGTGGCGGCAATGGCTGTCGGTGGACTCCGGTCGGCTTGCACAACCTGGCACCAAGGTACGACGGGGTGGAGGTAGTTAGCACTTCAACTGGAAATTTAGCGCTAAAGTTTTTTTTTTTTTTTCATGACAGGCACGAAACGACAGTGTGCCCGTGCGTCAGGCTCAGCAGATTGAAGTGCGTCCTGGCGGAGGGAACAGCAGTTTGTGGAAGGAGGCTTTTGCTGTGAGGGCTCGTGGAGGAACGATGCTGGTGCGTTATGCTGGGCGCGACCAGAAGTTCGACGAGTGGATTCCGTTCACGCCCGCGACGGTGGCCCCTGCTGGCGACCACCTGCAGCTTCGTGGACGCGGCAGCGCGTTGGAGCAGCGAAAGATGGCAGTGGATGCTCCGAATGTGACCCATCGTCGCGTGATTCAGGCCCAAAACCCGAGATTTACGCACTACCGTGACTCGCTGCAGGCAACGTTGGGGCTGAGAATCCACGATATCGAGGGTGATGGCAACTGCCTTTTCCGCTCGGTGAGTCACCAGGTGTATGGGGATGATAGCCACCATGCTCTTGTCCGTGCAGCGTGTATGGACTATATGGAGAGTGAGAAGGAGTACTTCGAACCGTATGTGGTTGGCGACATGGCGGCATTCATGCGCTATTTGCGCTACAAGCGGCGTGACGGTGTGTGGGGAGACGACCCAGAGCTGCAGGCCTTGTGCGAGCTATACGACCGTCCCGCCGAAGTGTTTGCCTATGACCCGGTGCAGGGTTTCCGGAAGCTTCGGTGCTTCCATGAGAACAGCGCGCTATCGCGTAGTAGACCTCCCATTCGGTACGTCCATACATGAATTGATACGCAAGTTCCTTCATGCGGCCCTAACTTTGGTGATATGTTGCAGGTTAAGCTACTACGGAGGAGGCCACTACGACTCTCTTGTTGGTCCCGATCATGCAGCGAACTTGATTCGAGAGACGCCCGGCCAGTGGGAACAACGGCATATTGGATACTCCCATCGGATCAACTCGCGCGAAACACGCAATGATGCTACTGGTGTGGAGCAACAGGTGCAGGCCCAGTCTGACCGCGAGCGCACTGAAGTCGAGCAGCTTGAACAGATCCTCATGGTAAGTCCTTTTGTGGTTTGTGATGAAGTTCAGTGTTCGTAGTGAGCTGACTTGATGTTCTTGGAAAATGTAGCAATCTCGAAACGAGTTTGATGCCATGGATGCAAGCCTAGAGGAGACGCTGAAGCTATCCCTTGCCGAGCACGGCGGTGAGGCTCCGCCAGCCCAAGCTAATCGAGAGCGCAACGATATCGAAGAGGCAACGCGAGAGAGCGAGATGGCAGCAATTCAGGCCGAGTTGTTGGCCAAAGCGAAGGCAGAGTCCGAGGAGGAGCAGATGAAGTCTGCCATCCAAGCATCGTTAGGTGGTCACGCGCTGGTCAACGAGGGGGACTTTGATGCGCAAATGTCAGCAGCTATCCAGGCGTCGCTCGGGGAGGCAGGTGCAGGTGCCGAGGCAAGTATTCACGCAGCTGGTGGCGACGACTATGATGAGCAATTGCGTCGGGCGATGGAGTTATCCGCCCAAGAGTACGCACCCCCAGCGCAGACATTTGGGCTGTACGGAGACGACTCGGCCAATACAGATGAAATGGACGAGCTGCAACGCGCGATCCAAGCTTCATTAGAGCGATCTTGAGAGCGACCAGCATGCAGCAGTTTTGACCAAGAAAAAAATACAGAACATCGAGCAGAGTACTCATACTCTAGAATCGATTCAATACAAACGCATCGCACTACGCACCACCACTGTCGAGACGAACACGTATTTTTCCTAGCACTTTTCTTGATTGGTATTCCCGCGCTCTAATGCAAGAGCTGACAACCTGTGGTTCATATTCCCCTCACAGGTTAGCTTCGACGTACTCGGCGATGCGCTGCTCCATGTAAATTCGGTCTTCTAGGTGGCGTGGCGAGTGGCGCTCGCCCGGGAAGAGCAGCAGGTCGTAGTGCTTCCGTGCGTTGATAAGTGCCGTGATCAGGCGAGCAGTATGACGGAAGTGCACGTTCTCATCGATCAGGCCATGAATGAGCAGCAGCTTCTGCCCCTTCTGCATGTTGCCCACAGCCTCCATAACCGAGCCTTCCCGGTAACCTGCAGGGTTCAATTGCGGAGTCGACATGTAGCGCTCCGTGTAGCAAGTGTCGTATCCATCCCAACTCGTCACGGGGGCACCAGCGATAGCAAGCTTGAAAGTCTCGGGGGCCTTCATTAGACTAATAGCCGACATGTACCCACCGTAGCTCCAGCCGTAAATTCCCACGCGGTCCTCGATCGTGATGCCTTCAGCGACAAGCTTCCGGACAGCGTCCTGCTGGTCCAGAATCTCTACAGTGCCCATGCAGTGCTTGATGGCGCCTTCAAAAGCCGATCCGCGACGGAAGCTTCCACGGTTGTCAACCTTTAACACAGCGTAGCCCATATCACGGAACCGCTGCGCTCGCATATCAACCGTCATCGCCCACATGCACGCGACTCGCTGTACGTGGGGGCCGCCATATACGCTCACCATCGTGGGATACGGTCCTTCACCGTGAATCTTCGGGTCGGGCAGGTACACGGCTCCATACAGTGTGTCCTTGCCATCGCGAGTCGGAACTGAGATGATCTTCGGCACGCACAGCTTTCCTTGAGCTTGCAGAATCGCCACACGCAGATCCTCTTGCTCAGTGGTGAGGGGGTACGCGGACTCCTGGATCCCCTGGAAGAGCGCTGCATGCTCCGGAGAAGGCGGCGCTGGTGCCTGTACAGCCAAGCTCGGATCCGCCGGCTCGACTGGCTTCACAGCCGCAATCTGAGCCTCCGAGGGCACCGCGCACACCAGCGCACGCGGTGGAGTCGTCGTGTTACTGTACACGTCCACAAACAAGCGGCAGCTGCTGTCCATGACGACGCTGTGCATGCCTTCAGCAGCAGTAAGTCTCGTCGGTGGAAGCGGCGGGTCGCTGGTGGGGAAGAGCGACGTCACGTACAGATGTCGCTCCAGGGGCGAGTCCGCCGTGCCGCAGAAGTAGACACGACCGTGCGCCAGGTCAATCCCCTCGATAGACTCCACGCTCCACTTTCCATTCGTCACAGCACCCAGCAGACGAGCTCCAGGAGCCCCAGCCGTGTACTCGTACATGTACA
>JAIKVE010001583.1:0-11115 GCA_024679115.1 Phytophthora pistaciae
GCGCAGCACCAGCGCAGAATGGATGGCTATCCAATAACAAAGAGCAAAAGCTTCAAGTAGAAGATTTCTGCAAGCAACGCCTCTATCTAGGTATCTTGTTAATTTGAAGCGCCTTTAGGTCGAATGGTTCATGCTCCTACTTAGCGTCTCCTTCATAACTGAGGTGGCTCAAACGCGTGGTTGTCTTGTCCATTATGATCGATGAGAATTTCTTCGCGGCGATCTGTTTTACCATGACTACATCGACCCCGTCCAAAAACGCAAAGCTTTGCTAAGCTGAAAACTCTGCAACCTGGTCTTCCGGTTTTACTTTCAACCGCTTGCTTTAGATAAAAGAAAGCAATTCATCGGAATCGCTGTATCCTCCACTCGGTTCTGCTCTCTTCCTCACGATTCCCTCCACGACTTCGTCAACCTCTTCCCGATTGTCCTGAAGTACTGTTTCGAGCGTTCTTTTGCTCGACGAGTTGATTGAGACCATAGGCGAACTCGCCGGGTGATACGCCAATGTGCCATGGAACTGCTCACTTCTATTTCGACTCAAGAGAAGCAATCGTGCGGCACTTTATACGTTGCGAGAGCTGACGCGGAAACACAATTCATGACCCCTCGCACCAAACGCGCGCTATCTCCCACGAGAAAGTCGGGCAAGCGCTCAATTTGTCGAAATAGTCCCTTGCGTGGCTGGGCTCAAATGTACCGAGCTGCTGCTTCCTCTGTTCGATAACGACAATCACTTGATCTGTCGCGGCATCCTTCAGAGCGAAAAAGATGTCGACTCCAGCTCCACCATCGCCATTCACTGCAATGCAGCCACCGGACGCCCAGTCGACTTTCGCTCTTTTTCGTGGGATGAGTCGGGGGGTTGAAGCCCCAAATGTGTCTGCAGACTGAATTACCCTCGAAGGAACAAGGTTTACTGAAATGGCACGCGTTTCACTGGTCATCAGCGCTCCAGGCAACAGTTCTCCCAGCGTTACCGTCGAGTGTCCAAGTAGCAACAACGCATTGATCCTCACAGCGTAAAAACAAGCACCGAATACCCCCCATAATTGCCACGGGTGAACGACAAACAGTGAGCTATCCACAAGATCATTGAGGTCATTCAGAGCGCTCGTGAAGTCTGCTTCTGCTTTGGTTCCGAACTCCTCAAAATTCTCGTGGCGCGATCCAAGGCTCTGTAACAGCGTATACGGAACTTGAACGTTGTTCATTCCTGGCTGCGAAGCTGTACCCGGAACCAGCAAGCAGAGCGATGAGTCCCGAAGTGTTGACCACGGTAAGCTCTCATCAAACATATCATCTGGGTCGATCGCTTGACCCGATACAGCAAAGGCCGCCAAACGGACGAACTTGTCGTCGTCTATAGTGGACAAATAGTGTCGACGTACGTATTCCAGACTAACCCAAAGCACTTGTCAATGATCTTTACAACCGGGACATTTAGATCGCAGCGGCTCACCCTCTAGATGTACTGACAACCCAACGCAGAATGCTCGCAAGAGCGAACAAGTTGCGACGAAACTCAACATACTTCAGTAAACTCTCCACAAAGCTAAAGATTTTATTCACCGTTAAGAAGGTCATGGGAAGACGCACCGGTAGGTAGCATGTGAGATTCGAGGTTGAACTGGACCCCATCACGTCCTCGCAAACATTGGCAATACTGCACTCAGCAGTCGATACCTGTTTGCTCTGGCATGTCTGGTTTTGGGGAAAGCGCGCATGCTGGAAGAAGGCCGCAACATTTTGCACCAAGTGCTCAAACTGGACCCCAACCGCATTGCCGGCGTCATCGTGCCGTATTCCAACGGGATTAACCCCCAAGCAGTGGAGCAATCGATGCCGATTGAGGCGTCATTCTCGTTGTGATTGTTGTTTCGCGTGTTCCTGGACAATAATTGCTCGCTCCAATTTGACCAGTGATTCCATTCCCGATTGCCGTGCAATGGAGGTGGTCTCACTCTGGAGCGTGCCATCACAGTCGTTGTACACAAGCTGCGTCAGAATGGGCAAGATCTAGAGCAGCCACTGTACCTCTTTCTCGGCGTCGATGACTACCACAGGATTCGAAAGGTTGGTGCCCGTTGAAAAGACTCCAAGACGCCACTTGTGCGTGAGCTGGCGGATGCCATCGGATCTTTGATGTGCTCGAAGTTGCCAGATGTGGTTTTTCGCTGCCGGTGTTCTGAAATGTGCGGACTTGAAACAGTGGCAAATCGAGCTTCACTGCAGGGCCTCTGGGGCCACAACATGAGGAACAACCACATCTTGGCAAGTTATGGAAGGAGAAAATGATTTTTTTACTGCAACTATGAACTTCAAAGACTACGAGCCAGAATATCAGCGTTCCAGTTGTTCCGGGCTGAAGCAGCTTACCAACACTAGACTTGTGTTGGGGTCTGGCGCATCGTGGAGATTAAACATCTCGCAAACACTGAGGTTAGGACCTACTATCACAAACGCCCGCTTCATATCCTTCAGCGATTGATTTTTATCCATCTCTTCGTCCAGCCGACGCAGCCTAGCTTCCTTGAACTTCTTCTCGCTTGCGATCGTCACCTGAATGAAAGCCACGATTTTCTCAGGCTTTCCACTTCCAGTTGGGAACGCTTCACACGTCGTCACTGCGTCGATGAAAGGGAAGAACGGGTACTTGGGGTACCAGTACGTGTCCTTCCCAAGTATGGACAAGCAAGGGTAGCACGATGCCTCATCCTCGCCACTGCATACAACGTTGGGCACCCGAATTTCGATTTTCTCGTACTTCGATCCCTTTCGCATCTTCAGCACAATGGGTTTGCGCTTTGCGTATGCGCCACGAACGGCGTTGTGAAGCAAGAGTTCGTACGCAACACCATGGAAACCAGCACCAACCGATTTAGCGTACTTGTAAACCTCTAGCTGTTTGTCCACGTCAACAAGCCGCCCCAACTCGCCCAGTACAAATCCTGAATCCACAGATAATATCCACTTTCCTGAGTCATAGTAGTGAACTTCGTCGTGGTAGTCAGTGATGTAGTGACGCCGCAGGCGATCCACTTGGGTCCTGGATGTACCCCCACCATAGTTGTACATCAAATCGATCGCTTGGGCTGTATCCACGGCACGACAATCTCTTGCAACTCGCAACATCAGCGCTTTCCGGTCTTTGCAAAACTCGCGCAAACTCCCACCACTGTAGAAGTACTGTTCCTTCACAAGTTTTTGAAAAGGTGTGTCCAGCCGCTTGATCTGGCGTAGGCCAGTTTCCGTCACCCACTTCGTTGATTTGGCGTACTGCAACAGGTCAGCATCGCGCCATGCCGGCAAAACCACAACGCGTGATTTATCGTCGTGTTTCGCATCAAACTGGCACGACGTTGCAAGAATTTTGAAAGGCCCATACCCCATGCCTAGATCAGTTACTTGTTTTTGGTCAAACCCATCAACAAGAACAATTGCACCCTTCGTCTGGCGGCGGATGGCAAACAAATCATCCGGTGTGAGATCCGTCAGTCGTGCGTACGATCCTTGTCCATCAAGAAATACCACCGCGTTCTCTGAGTCTTCTTCTTTCAAGCGACGTATGACAAGCACCGCCTTCTTCTTGATGCACGCCAGGTAAAATGCAATCAGCATAAGAAAGCAGGACTTTCCGACACCCGGTGAGCCCACAATCACAACTCGACCCTTGGTGAACAGCAATTTCTCGATCACCTCCCAGAACACCACTTCTTCAGTCCGAACGAAGTAGTGCGTGGGGAACTCGCCAAATCCCTTCCAAAACTCGTGCATGTCAGGTGTTTCGACAACTGGCTTGGCACTTCCATGTGCCGTAGACAGATCGTCAAGTTGAAACTCCTTCTCACGTACAGATAAAGGCTGAAAGTCTTCCAGTGTCCTGGGCACGACGATAGCTGCCACCTTAGGTTCCATAGCTCTCACTCGTTTCAGAACATCGTCAACACGATCATCTTCTGCTGGGCGCTTTGATTCAGCGTTGGAAACCACCACCAACACGTGAACTTGCTTGGAGCTTGGAGCCCGCGTTCCAGTCATCCCGAATTGGCTAAGCACCTCCCCAATGGTCCACGACGACAACATCTTGTTTTTAGCGAGCATCTTTTCCACCTCCGGCGGCTTCTCTCCACGTTCCAGCTTCTGCGCAGAATCACTCTCCTCTAGCAACCACGCGTCGCCCTCCGTCTTTGCGAGGGAGAGATGCAGGTTACGCTCAGGAACATTGATGTCGTCATTCTGGCCGATGATCACCTTCTTCAGCTGGCTCACCTTCTCGCCATCGTCGATCTTCACATCGAACGAGCTGCCCACCTCACCCACTATCGCGCACTGTAAGGACAACTTCACCATCTTTATCTTGAACCGGCGGATTCTAGAATGAGGAAGAAGGGAAAGAATGTCTGGTCGTATTTAATCGAATTTGATGCCTGATCTCGTTTAAGTACCAATGATACTTATTAAAATGCATGGTGCATATGGTAGAAGTACATGCAGAAAGTCTCCATGACGCCGCCAGCTCCAGTGCTAATACCCCGCGGATTCAGTTCGAGAGCTCGGCAGCGTTCATTGCCTTCTTCGGCACGCAGGCGTACTTGACGATGGTGCGTAGTGTGAACGAGCTGCTGATTCATTGCCTTCTTCGGCACGCAGGCGTACTTGACGATGGTGCGTAGTGTGAACGAGCTGCTGCGTTCGGGTGTGTCCTCGGGCGTCCAGACTTTTGTAGCGAGCTCGAAGGACGCCTACGGCCAGGTGAAGCTCGAGTTCGTGCGCGTGTATTGGACTGCGCCGAGGCGTGTGACGAATGGGGGTTTTGACGGAGGTTATGACGACGATCTCATCGATTGCGGCCCGCGAACTAACCGAGGGCATATTGTGCGTGCATTTACGTCTGTTGATCGCCTTGCTGTGGACTATGAAGACCACGAGGAGGAGGAACTGATGATGCAGTGGGAGACGTACGAAGACAGTGAAGAGTTCGAAGGAATTGGTGGAGGTAACGAAGACGAACCTGCCGTGCCCGAGCAGCTTATCTGCCCTATTACGGGCTGTCCGATGCTGGATCCGGTTGTGGCTGCGGACGGACACAGCTACGAGCGCGAGGCGATCCAGCAGTGGTTCAAGTCGAGTGACATCTCGCCCATGACTGGCATGCACATGCCCACGACGCAAGTCTTCCCCAACTTCACCTTGCGCCAGCTTTCCGAGGAAGTGCAAGCCGCGGCCACGCGCCGTCAGCAAGCCAAGCGACGCCGCCATCGCCGCCAGAGCGCAGCTGCAGCTCAAGTATCCAATCTGATTGACCAGGTCGATGAAGACCTTGAAGGTAAAGCGGTATCCAGCGAGGAGGGTCAGGAATAAGTGCACGTTGAGGTGAGGTGCACAACGTAAGTAGGATTTTGATATGTAGGTGTCTCCAAAAGAAGGGGTGATATGGTTTATGAGGCAAAAGCGAATGCGAAGGCACAACGCGCAGCACCAGCGCAGAATGGATGGCTATCCAATAACAAAGAGCAAAAGCTTCAAGTAGAAGAGCACAACGCGCAGCACCAGCGCAGAATGGATGGCTATCCAATAACAAAGAGCAAAAGCTTCAAGTAGAAGGTTTCTGCAAGCAATGCATCTACATGCGCGTGTACGTTATAAACACCGTTTGGCTTGCTCGCCTGGTTGCTGTCTCCTCCGTAACGGTGGTGGCCTACACGCTTTGTGCCATTGCAGAATCCCTTCGCGGTGATATGTTGTTCGATACATGTACCTCGACAACATCGATCGGTAATTTCACAAAACGCACTAGAATTAGCAATTTAGCAAATGCATCTTGTCGCTAAGCTGTAAACTTCGCAACCTGCTCATCCAGTTCTACTTTCAGCTGCTTGCTTTGGATAAAAGATAACACTTCTTCAGAACTGCATCCTCCAGACGATCTCTTCCCCAAGATCTCGTCGACGCTCTGCGGGTCGTGTTGCTTGATGGACGCTGGCTGCAGCGCACATCATCTCCCACGAGAAAGTCGGGCAAGCGCTCAATTTGTCGAAATAGTCCCTTGCGTGGCTGGGCTCAAATGTACCGAACTGCCGCTTCCTCTGATCGACGACGACAATCACTTGGTCTGTCTCGGCATCCTTCAGAGCGAAAAAGATGTCGGCTCCAGCTCCACCATCGTCATTCGCTGCAATGCAGCCGCCGGACGTCCAGTCGACTTTCTCCAATAGTGGGCTGTTTCGTAGCGAAATGTGTCGCGGCGTTGAAACTCCGAATGCAGCCGCGCACTGAATCAGTCGCGTGGTTACAACTTTCACCGAAATGCTGCGCGTTTCAGGGGTCATCATCGCTCCAGGCAACAGTTCTCCCAGCGTCACCGTCGACTGTCCAAGCAGCAGCAACGCATTTATTCTCACAGCATAAAAACAAGCACCGAACATCCCCCATGGCTGCCATGGTTGAACGACGAACAGTGAGCTATCTACAAGCTCATTGAGGTCTTTCAGCGACCTCGCAAATTGTCGTTCGGCTACGGTTCCAAAAGACTTAAAACGGGATCCAATATCATATAACAGCGCATACGGAACTCGAACGGAGCATAATGCAGATTTGTTCGGGATCAGCAAACATATTGACGAGTCGCGAAGTCTTGCCCACGTTAATGGCTCATCGAACATGGCATCTGGGTCGACCATTTGACCCGATACAGCAAAGGCGGCCAAACGAATGAGCCTCCGGTTATTTTCAGGTATGTTATCTCCTTGTATGTTGAACTTAATGTACTTTCCCCGTAACGTCACGAAGCACGCGTCGATCACATCTAAAATGTCCTCATTCGCGTCACGTAATTCCCAGCATCTCTTCAGTTCCAATAGGTACTCGACAACCCAGCGTGGAACGCCCCCAATGGTGAACAAGTTGCGACAAAACTGCTAATGTTCCAGTAACTCAGCAAATTCTGCTTTGCTCTCCACAACGCTAAACACTTCATCCACCGTCAAGAAGTTCATCGGAAGACGTTCCGTCACGTAAAAGGATGAATTCGCGCTTGAACCGGACCCAATCACGTCCAAGTCAGTCCCTGCGAACATGGGCAGTAAAACCACATTCGGCAACTTCGAGCACATCACTGCTCCTACGGCTCCGCCAGTTCGCGCACGAGGGGTGTCTTGACGTCTTTTTGAGGAGCACCGACATTTTGAATCCTTTGGTAGCAGGGCTGGCACAACGGGTTTAATTATTAGGTTTTACTGTAGGTTTTATAGTAAAACCTGTCAAGCCTCAAAAAGTGCCAACAGGTTTTTCTGGATTTCAAATCGATTTCACAGGTCTTTCGGAGAAAAATAATCATTTGGTTGCCAAATTTCCATAACTAAAAATCGTGATACTACCGCTCTTGCCGACAGACCTTTAATGACAGCACAGACGAATGCACTCACTTGATAACGATGACTCTGTTTCAGATGGACTTAGCCAAACATGGCTAAATAGATCATGAGAATTAAATGAGCTTGATTCTGAAGAACACCACAGATATTTACAGCACCAAGCTTTCGCCAAAGCCGTGCAAAGCATACCCATGGAGAACGAGGCGAAACCATCATAGAGCCGACCCTAAATACACTCATAATCATACTTTCACCACTGTTTTCATTCCTCGCTGACAACGTGGTATTTCAGAGTCCGTCGACGTGAACTATTAGGTATTCGGCCTCTTAAGATCGTCCTGACTTCGTGCATCAAGCTCGGAATGCGCTTTGCATAGACAACTACATCAACAAGTACCAAAACAGGAAGTACTACCAAGAATGCAGTAGCAAAGCTTAGTCAAGAAATAAAAACTAGGTTCTATTGGTTTAAACCAAGGTAAAACCAAAAACCTAATTCGTTTTGAAAAAATCGACAGGTTTTACCAGCCCTGTTTGGTAGTCATCAACGCCAAGAAAGAGGTACAACAGCTCAAGCTCTGGTGCCTGCATTTTCTGCCGCAGCTTGCGCACGACGACTTCAACGGCACGCTCCAAAGTCAACTTACCCCCATTGCACGACAAGCACGAGTTGAACCACGTTGGAAATGAAAACGGGCAATTCTTGTCAAGAAAAACGCGAAACAACAATCGCCACGAGAATGACGCTGCGATCAGCATCGATTGCTCCACAAGTCGGGGACTAAACCCGCTAGAATACGGCACGATCACACTGGCAATCTGGTTTGGATCCAGCTCCATCACTTGTGTCAGAATGTTGCGGCCATCTTCCAGCATGCGCGTCTTCCCCAAACCAGAAACACCCGAGCAAACAGGTATCGGCTGCTGAGTGCGCTCTGATGCTGTAGTTCTGTGAACCGCGATGATGTCATTGTAGCACTTCGTTGCCGCCTTAATCTCCTTTTCCCGTCCAACCAAACGGAACTGTAAACTGGCGTCTTCTAAAATGTGTGGGCTTGACATAGTGACATCTTTGTCTTTCATTTCACCTTCCAAGAATTTGAGGAGACTGTCGCACGAATTGAGATTCACTTCAGGGCCTCGGAGGACAGCAGCAACGGGAAGAACAGGAGGCACGGCAACAGGAGCGACAGGATCGACAGGAGCAGCAGAAGCAACGGGAGCAACAGGAGGCGAAATCACAACTGTGGTCGGAACCGCAACCACCAGCACGTGAACTTGGCAAGACGATGGAGGATCCATATCCTTTAGCAAGTCCTCCAGGAGATATTCTGATAGTAGTTCCTCGTCTTCCTTCGTCAGCGCTTCGATGAGAGGAGTCATCTCACCCTTCCTGAGTTTCTTCACGTCTTCCGAACGAGATGAGAGCCATGCACGGCCCCCCGCCTTCGCCGGGAAGAGCCGCAAGTCCTTGGTGTCGACATTCTTCAACTTGTTCTGGTTCTTACTCTTGATCTTGAACTTCACCTCGTCCCACGCCTTGTCGACCTTGACGTCCACATTAAATGTGCTTCCCTTCTCACCAACAAAAGCGCAAGTCAGCGAAAGTTTATCCATCTTCCTGAGGCGCATTTTGGAATGAGAAAAGGCCGATCCGGTCAAGTACGACAAAGTCACTTTACAACAAATACGTCGGCAAGCAACATAAATCATATTCACGTAAATCTTGTTCCTCTGGTTGCTATCTCCTTCGCGGCGACTACAAGCCCTTGGCCGCGTTTTCTTCTGATTTCTTGATAATAGCACGCAGCGTCTCGCGGGCGCTCACAGGGAGGCGCGTACCGGGACCAAAGATGGCGCCCACGCCTGCGTCGTACAGGAACTGGTAGTCCTTGGGCGGGATGACTCCACCGCAGATCACCAGGATGTGCTCTGCGTTTTCCTTCTTCAGCGCTTCAACCAGCGCCGGCACCAGCGTGTTGTGACCAGCAGCCAGCGAGCTCACCCCGATGCAGTGCACGTCTGCGTCCACAGCTTGACGAGCCGTCTCCTCCGGTGTCTACAATAGCGAACCGATATAAGTGCGCAAGTTCTAGACGTCAAACGATAAAAGACAGTTAAGCTATGACGTACCGAAAACAGAGGGCCCACATCCACATCGAAACCCATGTCCGAGTATCCCGATGCAATAACCTTGGCGCCACGGTCGTGGCCGTCCTGGCCCATCTTGGCGATTAGCATGCGAGGACGACGACCGAAGCGCTCCGCGAAGTCCTCAATCTCCTTGACAACTTCGTTGTATTCAGCTTCAGCCTCGTCGTTGTGCTTGTACTCGTTACGGTACGCGCCCGACACAACGGAGCTCTTCGGGACATGGCGGCCCCAAACGTCCTCCAACGCCTCTGAAATCTCACCCACCGTGCAGCGAGCACGTGCCGCATCCACCGAAAGTTTGAGAAGGTTCATCGGGTGTTTACCAGGGCCGGTGCTTTCCGTGAGCGCAGCGGAATTACGCAGCTTCTGCAGACATGCCTGAGCCGCAGCCTCGTCGCGGTTGGCCTTGGTCTCCTTGATGCGCGCGATCTGTTTCTTGCGCACCGCCGTGTTGTCGATCGTTAGCACGTCCACTGTGTCTGGGTTGTCCACAACGTACTTGTTCACGCCGACTATCGTCTCTTCACGTGAGTCCACCCGCGCCTGCTTCTTCGTGGCGCTCTCTTCAATCCGCAACTTCGCCATCCCGGACTCAATCGCCTTGGCCATTCCACCCATCTCCTCCACCTCGTTAATGACCGACAAGGCTGCATCGTACAGTTCCTGCGTCAGAGTCTCCATAAGATACGAGCCACCCCACGGGTCAGCCACGCGCGGGATACCGGTCTCCTCCTGCAGCACTAGCTGCGTGTTACGAGCCAAGCGAGCGCTGAACTCCGTCGGTAGACCCAGTGCCTCGTCCAGAGCGTTCGTGTGCAGACTCTGCGTGCCGCCCATGACGGCAGCCATGGCCTCCACCGTTGTCCGCATAATGTTATTGTACGGATCCTGCTCAGTCAGCGAGTAGCCGGACGTCTGGCAATGCGTACGCAGCAGCAGACTCTTGACGTTTTTCGGCTCGAACTTCTCCTTCATCAGATTGGCCCAGAGCTTCCTCGCCGCGCGCAGCTTGGCCACTTCCATGTAAAAGTTCATCCCGATCGCGAAAAAGAACGACAGTCTCGGGGCCACGGCGTCCACGTCAAGACCCGCAGCCTGCGCCGCCCTCACGTACTCAATGCCATCGGCGATCGTGAAGGCCAGCTCGAGCCGCGCGTCGGCGCCAGCTTCCTGCATGTGGTAGCCCGAGATCGAGATGGAGTTGTACTTGGGCATGTACTCGGACGTGTAGCCGAAGATGTCCTGGATGATCCGCATGCTGGGCGCCGGCGGGTAGATGAAGGTGTTGCGCACCATGAACTCCTTCAAGATGTCGTTCTGGATGGTGCCCGACAGCAGCTTCTGGTCCACGCCCTGCTCCTCGGCCGTGACGATGTACATGGCCAGAATGGGCAGCACGGCGCCGTTCATGGTCATGGACACGGACATTTTGTCCAGCGGGATGCCGTCGAACAGCACCTTCATGTCGGCGATCGAGTCGATGGGCACACCGGCCATGCCCACGTCGCCGTGCACGCGCTGGTGGTCCGAGTCGTAGCCGCGGTGGGTGGCCAGGTCGAAGGCCACGCTCAGACCCTGCTGGCCG